>JAADJG010000047.1:0-154119 GCA_012932025.1 Fusarium austroafricanum | reverse complement strand
CGTTAGACGGGGTCAGAGTATGAGTTTTACAAACTGTAAGTTTATCTTTTTCGATATGCATCAGGCTCCCCGGACCTTTTTAGTCTTCGATAACTACCTATTTTGAGCATGAACGATGAAAGAGGACAATGCCGAGGATAACGAATTCTGAATTGTCTGTGCAGACAATAAGTGATTCATTGGCTGCCAAAGTTAACCACAGCGAGCTTACAGTACCACTATAGCGTTTTAATCCCTGGCGGCCGTTTTGGTCCCTTTCCCTGCCATTGTCATTCTCACCTTGACCTATGTATGGTAAAATAATTGTCAAGAATCATCCCTTGAGCCTAATCTTAGGATTGTCTGACCTAAGAATTATTGTGCTAGATTCCAAACTTAGGCCCTAAACTTAGGTAGTCTGTAGAAATAAGGCCTTGCCGTTGCCCGTTGCTGGCCCGCTTCCTCTGTTGTCTGTTGCCCCACTTGCTCGCTCTTGCCTCTCTTCCTCACGCACACCTCCTGGCTTTTTATTTCTCCTCCTCACATCAATCGGCCTCATGGAGCTGGGACCGCCAGACCTGACCCTGATTTGTGAAGGGAGAGAGTTTCCATTCCATCAGTCACTCGCCCGACAGCATTCTCCCGTTCTTGCCGCTCTTTTGAACGAGAATTCCACCGTAGGTGTCTATCTATTCTTTCGTGGCTTTGAGCTAACGGCTTGAACATAGGAGACCCAAAGCGCTGTCATCAAGGTGGAGAACTTTGACTTCCTAACGGTCAACTACATGCTTGACTTTCTCTATTCTGGCGATTACAATCTCAATGTCTTTCAAATCCCAGGATACGACCCTAACCGTAAGTTGCTACCTACACACTCTGCCTTATCTAACAGCCTCTAGGTCCCTTGAACAGTGAATTCATACGAGAGGCTCTGTTATGCCACGTAAGGATCAATGCCATCGCTCATTGCTACGAGATTCCAGCACTCTCCCAACATGCGAGGCAATACATTCAAATGAAGCTTCGAAACTACTGGAATGACTCAACATTCAGCGCGGTGGTGGCTTCTGTTTTGAGCTCCACCCCTAACGACCATGCGACTAAAAAGATGCTTGTTTCTATTGCCGGCGCTCATCTCCACTCCCTAGCTCACCTACCGGCCTTTGACAGCACCACCCTTCTACAAAGCTTCGATGCGAGCCTTCAAGCTCAGGCCGCCGCTGAGGTTTCCCTTCACAAACAATTAGTCTCGATTCTATCATCGGAATGCGACCAGCTCAAGGAGAAAGTTGATGCTTTACTATCCGAAAATGAGCAACTTCGAGAGAACTTTCAAGAGCAGCCTGTAGCCATTTCCGAGCAGGCTGCAACTATTTCCGAGAATCGCAGTCAGCTACAGCAGGTTGAAGGCGCAGAACGGAGGGCTACCCAGGCAGAGATGAAGCTTGGGGAAACTACCAAAACCTTAGAGGCGTGCCAAAGCGAGCTCCGAGTCATCACTTCGGAGAAGAACCTGCTAAAGAAACGATGGGAGGACAGCAAGAGCAAATTATCCATTTTGACCCAACAGCATGATGACTTGAAACATGCTCTTGACCTCGAGAAGCAGAACAAGTCGGAGTTCTCAGAATGCAAACGGGACGAGCTTCGAAACGCTGTTAAGGCGGAACAAAAGGAGTCTGCAAAGCTTTCTGCCGAAATCGCTCGTACTTCAGAAGAGCTTGAGAAGGCCATGACCGACGCTGCAATCGCCACCACTGAGAAACAACGTTGGCAAGAGGCTTATATGAAAGAACGAAATAGGGCTTCTGACTGCATCCAAGAGTGTGATGGTCTTCGGACAGAACTGCAAATAGAGAAAGGAAAGCAACGAGTTGGACTCTCTCTTGCTGAACGAGATCAACTACAACGAGATTTAGGGGTTGAAAAGCACAAGGTCGCAACCCTCACAAGAGAACAATATCAAGCGAAAAACAAGATTCTAGTTCTCGTCAAAGCTCGGGATCAGGCGAAGGAACAAGGGCTGGCGGAATCCCAGAAAATTGATTGCTTTCTCGATGAGATTGATGGCATCACGAGGTGTCATAATCGTCGATGCCGCGCAGAATTCGGCTCACACATTGAGCGCGATGGTGATGGCTTTATCATGCATTGCTATAACTGTCACTTCAAATACCCTCACAAAAAGCAGTGATCGTGGCTTTACAATGTGTTTATGAAATTGCAAGGAGAATCTGTAATCAGAGGATGGAGCAGGCGAGATTAGTGTATTGGAGGTCCTAAGATAGTTATTTAAACATGGCAAGTAAATGAACGATATAAAAACATGAATCTATTAGCCATCATGCACAATTCCAACCCACTTGCCTTATACCGAGTGAAGCGCCAGTCTTGGGTGGGCTGAAGGGGTCACCTTCTAACCAGTCTCGAGCAGACCCCGTGTCAGGGCAAGGTCCCTGAGCCAATTGTTCTTGTCGTTGTTCCCACTCGTGAGGTTTCAGTCTAAGTCTTCACTGAGACTTGCAAGTTCTTCTGCTGTACCATACTGCGACCTAGTATGTAAGGCGGTCCTGACGGCAACTGATATTGCGCATCCTGTTTCTTGTTGATCTGGAGAAGGCACCTAACCGGCGACCGGTTCCCCGAAACAATACAATCCTACCATGTTCCTAGTTAATACAAGGGTTTTGAAGGCAGTCGTGGTTTGGAAACATTTCAAGTCAGCTAGTAGTATATACGACAGTTAAAATCTCTCAGCTCTGTTTCATAACTAAGAATCTATTTGGCCTTTCTTTCAGCCTGGTTGTGTTCAGGGATTCGCATGCGTTGCGCGTTGTCATATGTGTTGATGGCATTAACACGGAGATCAACAGGATCAGGATTCTAATCTACATACTTGGGGTTGAGCATCGAGTTGCGCGAGTCGTAAAATTGAAACTCGACCGGTTCGGTATAGGGGTTGGCATACACCGTAAAGTAGGCCATTTGGTCTGCGCAGCGACACTATGCTTCGCTTGAGCCTCTTACTCTCTAGAGAGAAGGAGATCTTGCGTCAATTTACCAATCACCGTATGAGTCTGCTGCTTGTTACGAGCCTACAAGAAAGGGTTGGAAGGTGGTCCGTGGCGATATTTTGGCAAAGGCCAGCAAAAGTTCGAGCATAGGCAGCCACTTGGACAGAGGCGGCAGGGGGAAGCTGTAGCTCGTCATTCCGGTGCTCATTCTGTGGAGGCTGACCCTGAGCTCCTTGTGGGTTTTGACAGCGCCAAAGAGGGACGACAGGAGGGCCGAAATAGCCATTTCCATTGCCTTGATGAGCCATGATGACTGTAAAGAAGATATCAGCAGTCAAGCTTGAAGGGATGCACAACTTACGATTACTATTGGAGTGTTGTTAACAACCGCTGTAGCAACTGGTTAGGCATTGTAGTATAATGTCTAAATTGTGAGATAGATGTGTTATTTGGGGTTGAGGCCCGTGGCTGAGACCTTAAATCAGCACACAGAACTTAGAGTCGATGGAGATGGAATCTGGGCTACGTCGAGGCCCTTTTCTGAGTGTCGCGTGCGTCGCCCTCCTTCTGCTTTTCTTGCCTCTTCCCAGCCCAGGGATAAGGGCAAAACATATCGGCCGTGATCATCTCATAAGATAATCATCTCGAAACGGCAGATGATATCGATCATGATTATCTCAGAAGACGATCATCTCCAAGCGGCAAAACATAAAAATTATGGGCCGAGATCAGACCACGGCGACCACAGCGACCACCTCAGAACGGCCAAACATATAAGTCACGGCCAGAATAAGACCAGAGTAGCGAGACGACCTCCCCAAGATCAAGATAGCAAGCACGTAAAGCAAGGAAGGGTATGACATTTTGGGGGATGGGTGCTGTGGATGGTAGTCCGAGCGACATAACAAGATCACCCAATTTTCATCTTAACGATGCCTTCTTGATAATGATGTGATGAAATGATGAGTAGTTAGAGATGGAACCTGAACTGTGCCAGCGGAAGATGATAGAGGTAGATAGAGTTCCTGGCAAACGACAGATAAATACCTTTCTTAATGAGGCTGATGATGAAGTTTGAAGTTGAAAAAATAAAACTTAATGTTTTGAGAGGCTCTCCAGAAACTATGAGAGCATATCTCGATTAGCGGAGATGAGATCTATGCCATAGGAAGCAATAGCATTCATACTGTGCGGTTGTTTACCTGGTAACCCGTAGGTAAATTGTAATAGACAGTATGCCACCAGACGGTGGTTTATTTAAATACGTGCTAACTTTGAAACCAGAATTACAGTTATTCGCATGACACCCCGAGGTTGAATGGTGATTGTGTTCCATGTCACATGGCTTGTCAGTTACGTCCAAACCTTCATTACCCCTTACCTAAGACTGTATGTATATTACCTAAAGATCTTTATAACCTTAGGTAAGGCTATAGAAGCCTTACCATTATCGAAGTGTCACTAGGTTATGTTCTGGTATGGTTGGCTGCAATATCTTAAACAAATCAGTCGCTCGGATTTACGTTTCGCTTCAAATCACTATTGCTCCGGTCGCCAGATTCCGATGACCCTACGATGATTCTTTCGTCCTGATTATATGTGCGCTTATGACAAGATGGTACTCAGTGGATTCGGCAGGCTCTTACAAATAAATAAGGGTAGTCATCAACTTGCAAGGCACCAAGAGGATATGAGTAGACATGGATGCAGGATAAAAGAACAGTCAAGAACAGCTGAGTTCAAAGTTCAGGGAGCCTGGGACAATGTACTAATCCTGCCAGGCATAGGTGTAAGCATTGCAACGCCATTCCTGACCTTCATTTCCTGCAGCCATAGATACATAGTCAATAACTTGAGATCTGGCCGGTGGTCATTATCTAAGCCGTTGGCTCATGTAGCAGCAACATTGAAGCTCTAGAGGTTTGAAATGTAGCAACCCATCAGCCAACTCCTCGTTTTTTCAATTCATACTATGGCCTGACAAATCTGTAAGGATATGGTGAATATAAACCATCTAGAGATAGTTGGGTGTAGGTCAAAGATAAGAAATATAATAAGGTACAAAAATAAACATTTTTCTTGCTCAGAAACAAGCGGTAGTTTCTCCTGGAGATACAAATTACAACAGGCACAGCGATATCTTGTTCTGGCGTTCCCCCGCATGAGTCAACAGCGAAGCACCCGGTCATCAGGGTATCTACTCCAACATTCGGGATCAGCATCCGACTCCGGAGGACTCGAATAGTTTTGGGCTAGATCAGCATCATTGAGGGGTAGTGAGTCGCCATGATCATTTCATTATTTATTGACGCTATTCTCAAGTCTTCATCAATTCGCCCACATATCCCAACACCCCGTCAGATCAACAATCATCATGTCAACCAAGGGAAAGTATGTCGTTTTCGACATCGTCGGAACTTGTGTTTCATACGATAAGCTTGTTGAAGCTGTTGAAAAGCAACTCGGTGACAAGTTACATGCTGAAAACGTCAAGCCAAGTCTCCTCGTGAACCTTTGGATCGAGGCCGCTGAGCGCGAGTACACATATCTCAGCATGACAAACCGCTACGTCGCATTCGATAAGCTTTTCTCTTCTCTCTTCTACCGCATGCTCTGGCTCTCCGGTATCCAAGAGCCACGTGATTTCGCAAACAACCACGACATAGAGCAGA
The DNA here is from genome assembly GCA_012932025.1 of Fusarium austroafricanum. Classification (NCBI taxonomy): domain Eukaryota; kingdom Fungi; phylum Ascomycota; class Sordariomycetes; order Hypocreales; family Nectriaceae; genus Fusarium; species Fusarium austroafricanum. The sequence continues at coordinate 148,454 of JAADJG010000047.1, read as the reverse complement.
TCACCAAGGGATACATGGATCTTGAACCAAGACCCGATACGCAAGAGTGCTTTAGCAAACTACGTGCTGCCGGTTTCACGGTCCGTGGATTAACAGCTGGCGATTACGATAGAGTGCTTGGATACTTTACCAAGGCCGGTATTGAGCTTCCTAAGGAGCATCTCATGTCCTGTGACTCCTTTGGAGTAGGGAAGCCAGACCTGAAGGCTTACGCTTCGACTTTCGAGGAGCTTAAGGGAGCTGATGAGCTGTGGTTCGCAGCAGCTCACGCCTGGGACGTTTCGGCTGCAAAGCAAGTTGGGTAAGTAATTCATCGACGGATCCATGTTTCTGGTTCGCTGATCAGTTCGATTTGCTGATCCACTGTCCCTTGAAATCACATTTGCTAATAAGTTGAGTTCAGGTTCAAGGCCGCATACTGTTCGGTACTTGAGAAGGAGCCTTGTGTAGATATCTTTGGAGAGATGGACGTTGTAGCGGACAGTCTAAGCGAGATGGCCGATGACATTATCAAGGCATCATCCTGATGAGGCTTTGGACGCAATGGCTCAAAGATAGATCAGGATTAACAGGCCTCGAAACTGTAGGGATCAGAACCTAGTTTTTTGAATATATTCTGCTATCTAGGACCATTCCATTCCAAGTTATCAGTTCAAGGTCGCCGTCCTACAATATCTGACTCAGGAGGTTGAACTCATCAAAATCCAAACATATTCTCATCCTCCACGTAGCCCCAATCTGCTAAATGTCAGTATTGGCCCAATAATAAGTGCAGAGAAACTTACCTTTAAGGGCTGGTAGAGCCGCCTTTTGTATCATAGCCGGAGGCCCGCACAAAAAGACTACACTCTTCTGAGATGGACTAAACAAGCTCTCCTTTATAATATCCTCATTCACAAACCCTGTCTGTCCAGTCCAGCTATCTCCGGCATGACTCAAGACATGGGTCACTTTCAACTGTCCATTAGCCTTCTTCTCAAACTCCTCCAGTTCATCTTTTAGCAGGATATCTGCCTCGGTTTTGTTGGCGTCCACGACTCTGATCTCGGTCTTGTCATTACTGGAAAGGAGAATCCTCGCGAGAAGAGAGTAGCCTGGCGTGATTCCTGAACCACCGAGTACAAGAGAGACGCGATCGAAGTGGCATTCTTTGCCCTCGATGGTGAAGTTACCATTGCCGTTGTACACAATTTCTCCTGTTGGACCCCGAAGCTCAACCTCTTCGCCAATGGGCATACAGTCCAGGATGTTGGATAGCGCACCGCCGGGCTGTTCATTATTTTGGAAATAGGTTTTAACTGTGAGTTCAAATGTCCCATCTCCGTCACAAAAAGACTTTGTATTTCCATTCGTTAACCTCTCGTCTTTTGAGGGGGGAATCAGTGGCTTAGTAGGGGTGTAGGAACGAATAAGCATTTTGTCCAGCATGTGGAAGCCAATCTGAACGTGTTGGCAGGTTCCAAGACCGAGGATGTTCTTGCCTTCAGGGAGCTGAAAGGTGTAGGCTCGTGTGTCTTCAGAAAGGTTCTTCCGATCGATCAACTTCACTGGAACCCATCTATGTTTCTCCAGCGCCAAATTCTTATCCTTGTTGCTCGACTCGGCTGCATCCTTGGCTGCCGCTTCTGCATTTTTTTTGATGAAGTTGGCTGCCTTCTCAGTCACTACACCAAGCGCACATTCTGTCTCTTGTTAGTTGTGTCACTTGTGTGGCTAAACTTGGACCCAAACCCACCTTTGAGCTTCCTGTAAGCGTATTCATCATGAATGCTAGCAAATTCATCACTCGTCTCTTGATGGACCTTTCCAGCATGACCAAGAATTGCGGCAGCGCCACCTGGGTGCCAGTCCAGTACACTTGTTGCATCATAAACCTTTCCCTCAACGACAAGCCAGCAGTCATCCTGTGTATTGTGCTTCTCGATCTCCTCTCGAGTGAACTCTTTCTGAGGCGCACCAGCTTGTTGCTTCGCATCTGCGATCTTGTTTTCGACGCTGGGCTTCATCCACCCGCCATCTTTGGTAGCTGGTTCAACGGGATGTCTGAAGAGGATGCAAGGCATCTCCGAATCTTCATCCTCGATGATCTCGGGGCGGACAGTATACCAACAGTTATTCATCATGCCCATAATGTTCCAATTCGGTTCCCTGGGCTGTGTGTTCTTGAAGACGTCGAAGCATCGTACCATTATGCTATTCGCACGAATCACATGTGCCAGCTCAACGTCAACATGCCAGTGAAGCCATGTCCAGAACTTCTTCCCATGACGAATTGGGTAATCGGGGAACTTTCGGATGCAATAAAGCCAGGTCTTTCCATCGTCAAGAGAGACTTCAACGCGCTGCACTTCATGGCCACCACCATCGTACGCATACCCCTCGATACGATAGTTCTCGCCCTTCTTTACTTTGTCCAGGGGGACTTTCTCACCTTGAGCTGGCTTGGCGATGACAGAGTTGAGATTCTGTTCGTTACATGCGGTGTCGGGATGATGGAAGAGGGCTTCGGCGAATGGGCCGTCTTTCTCAGTGATAAAAGACGGGAGAACCCTATTATCCCAAATATGATAGTAAGAGTCATTTTCCTCTTCACTGATCCATATTTTCTTTAACCACTTGACGTTTCTTCCACCGACGTAGCCAGGAATAATGACTCGAACAGGGTAGCCATGATCAGGCGGCAAAGGGACATCGTTCATCTCATAAGCCAGGATGACATCGTTTTCGGGGGACATAGCGTACTGAAAAGGAATACAAGTCGAGTACTTGCCTTCGCTCAGGTCGTCGGAACCTTCGAAGTTGATCCAATATCGCTTCTCGCCCAAACCGGGCGGTTTGTCAGGGACATTGAATGCGAGAAGCACGTCTCGAAGAAGTGGCCCTTTCCAATACGCGCAACTCGCAGCTCCAGGGCCCCAGTTAAAGCCTTTGCTCCTCTTAATCATATTGAGTTCCTTTCGTCGATTTCCATCACACGCAAGGGCCACTGCGGTGTTGATGGTATCAAACTTCTTGAGCTCATCCATAGACAAAGTCTTAGTTTTTCCATCGTAAGTAATCTCCAATTCATGAAATTCCCAAAGGATTCGAGGAACAGGGCCATGGTTTCGCACATAGTGAAGCTCATTGGGCGTGATCAACCCAGCCTCATACAGTCGTCTCAAGCGAGGTTCGCCATTAAGGGGTTGTTTTCCAGTCAGACGGATGAGATCTGAAGAACGTGGGAGCCAATTGTCTGGACCGAACTGATCCTGTTCATCGATTGAGATCTGCGATGTATTTTTGTGCTGTGGTGATTTGTGCTTGCCGTTATTTTCCTTGAGATGGTGGATATAATCCCTCTCATGCTCTAGTGCACGAAGGAGGGCGATCTCTGCGGGTGTATATTTGTCTGATAGCTTGTCTTGGTCTTGTTCTTTGTCATTCTCTTTGTTCTTGGCATATGCATCGTGGTGTTTGTCTTTATCAGAAGAGCGTTTCCATTCATGTTCTTGCTCAGTTGAATCGTTTTGATTGTTTTCTTCCTTTTCTTTCTCTTTTTTCTTTTCGTCTTCCTGTTGTTGCTTTCTCTTCAGGTTAGCAGGCCATTGCTCCTTATTCTTTACCCAATCTTCCGTGGCGTTCAAGACGTATCTCCAACCTTGTGGGCGGTTCTCGGGGTATTTAAGATGAAAGTCCTTAGAAAAGTTAGCATCCCTAACTGTTTATAGAAGCGATTGCGAGTACGCTCACCTTCTGATTCTCAATGAGGTCCCGAAAATTAATCAGCTCTCCACTTTTCTCCTCCTTCTGGAAGGCGAGATATTTCTGCTTCTCTCTCGCCACTTCTTCTCTATAATCATCGTCCTTGTGAGTCAATCCAGGAATTCGATCATTGCGGTCTCTGAAGCCCACTCGATGTTGATGCAAATGGTGTCCCCAATCCGGCTCATTGCGGATTTCCTCGGCTGTGGAGCCTGGATGGGCTTGCACTTTGATAGTCCAGGGTTTGTAATGAGGCATCTTCACAGTTGTTGAGATAAAACATTAGCAATCTATAGTTGTACCTCCTTTGTTTTATTTGTTGCTCTTTACGAAGAATCAACCCAAATATTATGGAATTGTGGCGGCCGCGGAGATATAGAAACATGACGTCGATGATATCTAGCACAACTCGGGCTAAACTAGAATAAAGCATGATTGACTAGTGCGAACCTTTGAAAACTTGGAATTTAGTTTTGCATCCAAGAATATTGCCCAATGCTGCCGTATTGCCGGGGAAAGTTTATTTGAGTCTTGACAGCAGTAAGTATGAATGACACCAACATATGTGACTATGGCTTCATCAATCCTGAAACTCCACAATTATTATCAAATCATAATGAAGTCATACTAAGAATAGAAAACATCTAAGTTTTCGATGCAAGACTTATCATATGGAATGTAGGCTCGCGAAGCCGCTAAATGACAACCGAGTTCAACGAAGGATATCCTGATTCAAGATCATATATATAGGAATAACATTATCCACAAAATCCAACAGTATCGATAAAAAAAATCCATTTCCAGTAGACTTAAGAAAGAGGGGTATTCCAACCCAGAGACTTAGATGAATCAAAGACACTGGGAATAGTAGTCATTGATTTTATTACAAGTTGAACCCCAAGCACAAATGGTCGGTCCCACATAATTCTTTCCTCCACATTGGCTATACTTTGGAAGGCCGTGTGCTGGGCCACAAACGATATCGTCGTCTGTAGGGACTGAGGTGTTCTCGGATGTGCTGGAGGATGTAGGTTTGCTTGTAGTTGAAGTTTTCAGTGTTGTGTCTCCACCAACGGAGGTGCTCGAAGATGTAGAACTCGATCTGGAAGATGAAGAAGTACTACTCTGGATTTGGCCGGGGACAGTTGCGCTAGATGTTGCTGTCGCGCTGGCAATGCCCTGAGATACAGTTGAAGGCAACCCAGCAACCAGAGTGGGCCCCGGAATCTTGTAAGACAGGGGAGTAGTGTATAAGTTGAATAGAATGCCAGGGTCGTTAGCCTTGTAGAGTTGAGTGCCTTTGACTCCTTCAGGAGCCAGGTCACCATCACCAGTGACTCTGAGGTTGAAACATTGAGGGTAGTTCTGACTCCCGTTGGGTTGACCGGAACCATGCAGAGCTATGATCTCGTGACGAAGGACGTAGTTTCCTGGGGCAAGGTCTGCAGGAATCTGTACAGTCCATTGATTATTGTTGGAAACGAGAACGTCAGCCGCCCATTTGCCGAAGTCCTTCGACATATCAATCAAGCCCATCTGATCGATCTTGAAGAACTCAAGGTAAGTCTTGTCAACATCCTCGCAGTTCCCAGGGCACTTTGCGAGGTAGTCGATGACAGGCCCTTTGTGAGAACTGGGCCAATCGTTCCACTGTAGAGTGATCTTGTCTCCCGCGGCAATAGTTACGTGGCCACGAGCAGGTCGAGCCGCTCTATGGCAGATGATCTCAACATCTTGAAAAGAGTTCGGCTCAACATATCCATTATCCACAGCTGCATTGATCCAACCAACAACTGGATTCGCATTTGGATTCCAACTCATTTCGGGAGCAGAATAGCCTCGATAAGCGACTCCATCCGTGATGAGCCAATCGACATGGCCATGAGCGGAGGCTGAGGCTACGAATGTGAGGAGATATAATGGTTTAAATGAAGGCATCTTGATGTTGTGTTCTTAGATGTGGTGCTAGCAGACGAGTCTGGTAGCGAGAGTTGGTCTTACTCTTAAAACTTAAGAATACACTGTTTCTTAAATACAGCTATCTTTCAAATTTGTTCAGTATGTATATTCTTTCTTTATAATATGCCAAGAGATAATGGAATGAGTGAATTGATGGCGACCCGGTCCAGACCAAACCTGACGGCGCCACCACGTTCTACGACACCATGCGAATGTAAGACATCTCCAAGCCTCAAATTCCAATATTTGAAGGATAAACGAGAGATTTGTCTGATATTTGATTTCAAAATCTTGTTTCTGTTCTACAGATGGACGCCATGGCTGATGGCACAAGCCTTCCTGTAACAAGACTTATTGAGACATGATTCATTGAAGAAGTTAAGAGAACGCTAAATGAGTCACGTTATTTTATTTCCCTAGAGGTCCACAAAGATTATTGCGCTGCTGTTTTCAAGTTCTCAATTTGATGAATCTAGGAGCAGCAGCTTCTACTCGCCAATGATTCCCAAACCAGAGAAAACTAAAGAGTAAAGCCTAACATGGCAACATAACGGATTTGGGGTCTTTCAGCCCCGATGTCGATCGATCAGACCTTGTCAGCAACATCCTGTTTCTTTCTGAACAAGGTAGTATCACAACCCTGTCTCCAAGTAAGCACATGCTTAAATCTAGGCTTCAGCCACTGCGTGCAACATATTTGACTCCAACTGAAACGTTCCATCCGCCTTGAAAGTTCCATCGTGGCGTCGTTAGAGAGTGAGATTGAGGTAGAGATAGCCGCTCGATCAGCGCCGGATGAAGCTTGGGTCTGGCGTGATTCCTTCAGCTCCCTGTTTAGGAATGATATTGCTAGCTGAAGGGCAAGTCTACTGTTAAGTTACCAAAACTGTCTTATTCTAGGAAGAATGGCATTGTTCAATTCCCTCCCCAATCTCAACATTTTCTACATTCCGGAACTAGCAACGTTTCCTCTTAAGCCCCTCGCAAAAGACTTCCAGGAACCAACAAGCATGTGTTCTCCCCTGCATATCGACCCTAGCCCTAGCCAACGCCACATGCAACCATCATCTGGATACGCAAACGGGAGCGGCCGCGTCTACCAAAGGCATGCGCCCATTTTTCAATCCATTGCAATTCAATGTGACTGATATTACATTCTCGACTGATTTAAAAAGGCTACGCCTGCTCGGCAGTTTGCTTGGCAAAGGTGAGATGTCTTAGACCTCAACGTGAAGGAGTTGGAATGCACTAGCTTGGATATGTGACGCCTGGTTTTCGCTAACTTTAGTCCATAACCTTATCTTTGTTTCTGGTCCAAATTTTGCTTCAAATGTGACAGGAACCAAGCCTTGCTTTCATGCGGCGTGCATAGCGGTTATTTCATGCCAAGTTGCTACTATTGGTCAGACCATTCCACTGTGCGACGAAAGCGTCAATGCGAAGAATGCACAAGGCTCTCCCCGTACTTTTTAAACTATTCTAATTAGTAAATACTTGAACAAGGGAGATGTACTCAAAAGATGAGGGAAGTCATACGAGGTAATGCAAAAACTCAGGGCCCCGAGCGCCACAGCACGGAGGCTTTGGCAAAGTTGGCGAAGGGCCTCAGGAAGCTTGATTGGGAGCGTGTGCCTATCAGGGCTTTCTAAGTAACGTTTGCCTTGATATCTTTACCAATATATGCTAGGACCCCATGAAGTTCCCTCGTACACGCTTAAAGTCGATTGTTTCAAGTTGTAAAGGCGATGGCAACCAGACAAGAAATTCTTCTCGTTAGATGTTCGAAGAGTCATTAATTTCACATTATTCATGCCCAAGAAGAAAACCTTATACTCCTAGATATTGTCTCGTTTTGAAATTTGTCGGTCCACTTGCAGAAAAGATGAGTGAGGATTTGTAGGAGTAAGAGTATGGTAATAGCTCATAAACCTCAAACAAAGATAATTCTGATTCCTCAATTCCTACAGCCGATACAATATCACATTCTCTAAATAGTATCAATAGATAGTGAAAGCTTATCTGCGATATTCACCAAGTCACCTACCTTGACGGTCATGCAACCTTATCGGACCGTGATGGTACGTTCCATTAGCTTGCGGCTTGATCAAGTATCCTTGGGAGCGGTCAGACTTTAGACCATTCTTATGCTGGGTTCATGATAAGCTGTTACGTTATGAGAGGCTGGTTGACCTGTGCGCTGATAAGATGCAGCTACCAAGGATGACGGTCCGACAGGAGCAAGCTGATGTATCTGATAGGTTGAGAGCTATGCAAGATTCGGCCAGATAGATCAGGGTCCCTCCCACTTTGACATTGGCATATCACGCGATGTGGTTCCATCGACTAGGTGAGATGAGATGAGACGAGATGGCTCAGCCTATCGGGAAACTTGCCGTGAACCCTTTAGGCCTTGACAACAGACAACATGTATATTTTATATTGGATAATGAACCTGTCAACTATATCCATATTAACCCCAACCAAATTCAACATCATCTTTTTCAGTGCGTCTGATTGAGTGGTCTCTCATCTTTCACTTGTCACGGTAGCAGAGGCGAATCTCATCTTGTGCATCACAACATCACCAAGATTGATTGACAGTCGTTTCAAATGTGATCAATTTCAGCTCACATCCACAAGCAGCGGAATAACTCTCATGCTAACTTTTGTCCCGCTGAACCAAACGCTATAATACACTTTCTTTTTTCATCCTTTCTTTTCATGCATCCTGCACTGGGTATTCATCATAATCTCATAAAACCTCAAACAGCAGATGTTCCCTTCTCAGGGGTCTCCTCAGGCCAGACATCATAGCCAAAGGTATCCTTCATGTTGACAAAGCGAGTATGTCGGCCCTTGGCAACGCCCTGGATAGCCTCAAAGTCCTCGTCAGACAGATTGGGAACCTGGAAGTTGCTCTCAATACGAGAGGGGGTAGAGCTCTTGGGCAGAACGGCATAGCCTCGTCGGAGACCCCAGGCGAGGAGCACTTGGGCGAGGGTGTTGCCGCTGCGATCGGCGACGGCGTTGAGAGTCTCGTTGGTGCGGACCTTCTCGCCGGTAGTGGGGACCTGGTTCTGAGAGCCGAGAGGAGAGTAGGCCGAGGGGAGGATGTCGTTCTCTTGGCAGAACTTGACGAGCTCGTCGTTGGGGAGGAAGGGGTGGATCTCGATCTGGTTGACGGCGGGCTTCACCTTGGCGAAGGACAGAAGCTTCTTCAGACCGTCGATGGTCCAGTTGGAGACACCAATAGCCTTGGCCTTGCCGCTAGCGTAAATCTCCTCCATGGCGCGCCATGTGGGCTCAGGGTTCTCAGTGAGATCCTTCTTGATGACGTACTTGCCATCAGGGCCGATCTTGGGCTTGTAATCATCACCCTTCTCGGCAGCAATGGGCCAGTGAACCAGGAAAAGATCGATGTAGTCGAGGCCAAAGTTCTTGAGGGAGTTCTCGAATGACCACTTGACCTCCTCGGGCTCGTGGAGGTGGTTCCAGACCTTTGTGCAGATGAAAATGTCCTCGCGCTTCACATCCTTGTTCTCGGAGAGGAAATCCCGCACAGCTTGGCCGACCTCGCCCTCGTTGAGGTAGAACCAGGCGCAGTCGAGGTGTCGGTAACCGACCTTGAGGGCGCACTTGACAGCGTCGTAGGTCTCGCCCTTGGCGCCCTCGTTAGCAAAGGTGCCGAAGCCCAAACCGGGCATCTTGACGCCATTGTTAAGAGTGAAGGTGGTCTTGTTTGAGACAGCCATGGTGTAGATGTTAGGGTGAAGTTGGGTATGTGTTATGGGTATGAGAGTAGGTAGGTAGGTAAGGGTATGTGTGTTAGTGGGCGGCAGAATTACAGATGAACGGCTTTTAAAGGGATTACAACAAAAGAAAATATCTCAATGGACGCCCTGTTTCACCAGTGGAGAGGTACCTGTTGTACAAGGCAATTGCAATGGCACGTTTTTACTCTGCTTGATGAGGTGGCTGATTTTCGCCGAGGCCGCGCGAGGCGAGTTGGTGAAGATGGTCATTGACGTCATGTACCAGAATTGGGAGCTTTCTGGAAAAGTCTAAGTCATCAACCCTGTAAGTTTGAAAAAAAGAGGGTTCAAATTTTCACCTTGAGAGAAGCGACAGGGTACATTGGGCACTGTATTCCGTTTTCTCGTGTACAAGCTCGCTTCAGCCTGGGTAGAGTTTTCTCCTAGGGGGAGTTACGGAGTTACTGTACTGTGCGCTACGTGGACAAGGCTTGAGTCAGGGAAATGGAAGATAGCCAACCAGACACCAAAAAATTGAAAAGTAATCTTATCGCAAAACTGGAGCCGCAGTGGCGATCCTTCCAAAACGTTTAAGAAAAGAGGTCAAGGAGGCTGAGATAACTGCGTTAATACCCGCTCTAGCCGTATTCTTGGTTGCATGTACAGGTAACGAGATCCACCAAAAAAGGGTCCTGTCGGTAGTGGAGACAAGGATGATGTCAGAAAGTAACCCCTTGGCATGCATTCATTGTGCAGCTCCAGTTTATTTCCCGTGCAGAAACAGGCACCGCAGGTCAAAACTCCACCAAAATCCACTTGGTGCGGACTCTTCTCGGGACAACCGCCCTATACTGTTCGTTTGCAGCCAAGATACCAGCGATAATGAGGCCTTGACTGAGGCATATCTTGTATCTCGTCTCGAATGGTGTAACTTGCGAAGAGGGGCGGCGGGGGCATTCTTGACACAAACCTCACGTCACCTCGAGCGAAGTAGTGCAATACAGTATGACGACTGGGCGCGGGAGGCTCAAAGTTTATCGAGTCCCGCCCTAGGTACAGCCAAAACAGAACCTTTTTGCACTGGCTGTCGCGGAAACGGGCAAACAAACGGTCAATGCTGCCGCTCAACGTGTCCGCTTCCAATCCGTTCTTTGGTTCTCTAGCTCGGTTTCGTTAGATAACGGATACATCTGCTGCCTGCCAGCCAGCAAGCATTGACGGTGAACGACCGAGGTCCACTTTGGTAGCGCCGTCCCTCCGTTTGAGAACATGGACTTCTACTCAAACGGACAGACCAAGAAACATGATGATATCAACAAGAGGGCGAGTTTTCACTCTGCAGACGCCGTCAGGCAGTCACGTCGAGATAGATAAATACGGAGCCCGCCCCATTCATTGAATCAATCTCGATCTATCTCTTCATACCCAAGCAGTCTTACCTTTCACTCATACTTGATACCCCCAAATACTAAATAACCCAACCTACGACTGTCTTCTTTCCCTCTCTAACTTATCTTCTGTCATTCTTGTTCACCTTCATCCTTCATCCTTCATCATGCCCGCCTACGACGACTCTGAACTTCATGCCCCCCAGTCTCCCAGCCATCTCCGCAAGATGTCCAGCATGAACGGTGAGGGCAACGGCGAGAGCCTCGCCATTCCCGGCGACGATGCCAACGGCCCTCAGGAGATTCCCGCTACCCGATCTTCCATTTCAGAGGCTGCCAAGTACATGCACAACCTCAGCGTCTCGCCCTCAATGAGGGATCGACGATCTTCCCGAAACTCTTTCGGTACAGCTCTACCTATCCCCCGCAAGCGTCAGTCGCGCCTCTCCTCCGTTCACCATGCCGACGGCCGCCCCACTCGGCCCGGCATGCCCCCGATTCAGCCCACCCGAGAGCTTCTTGTTGCTCAGGTCCAGGACCTCCAGGCTGAGAAGGTCGCCAAGGCTAAGAACATGGCGTTTGCCTTTGACATTGATGGTGTCCTCGTTCACGGTGACCGTCTGATCCCTGAGGGTAAGAAGGCTCTCGAGATCCTCAACGGTGACAATGAGCTCGGCATCAAGATCCCTCACATCTTCCTTACCAACGGCTCTGGTAAGATTGAGAAGGCTCGTTGCGAGCAGCTCACCAAGATTCTGGGTAACCCCGTCCACACCGACCAGTTCATCCAGTCTCACACTCCCATGAGTGCTCTGTCTGAGTACTACAGCACCGTCCTGGTTGTCGGTGGCGAGGGTTACCGCTGCCGTGAGGTCGCTGAGCAGTACGGCTTCCGCAACATCGTCGTTCCCAACGACATTGTCGCCTGGGACCCTACCATTGCTCCCTACCGCGTCTTCACTGATGAGGAGCGTGCTACCTCTCGTCCTCGTGACTTCACCAAGATCTGCATTGAGGCTATCATGGTCTTCTCTGACTCGCGAGACTATGCCACCGATATGCAGATCATCATGGACGTCCTCCGCTCCAAGAACGGTCGTCTCGGTACTGTCGCCGAGGACCCCGTTGCTGAGCGCGTTCCCATCTACTTCTCTCAGGGTGATCTCCTCTGCCCTACAGAGCACCCCACTCCCCGTATGTCCCAGGGTGCTTTCCGCATCGGTCTTGAGGCCATGTACAAGGCCCTCACTGGCGCCGACCTCGAGCGTGTCGTCTACGGTAAGCCTGAGCTTGCCACCTACAAGTACGCTGATGACGTCTTGACCTCTTGGATGGGTGAGCTCCACGGCGAGGAGAAGCTTCCCGAGAACATCTACATGATCGGCGACAACCCCGCCTCCGACATCATTGGTGGAAACATGTACGGATGGAACACCTGTCTCGTGCGCACTGGTGTCTTCCAAGGCGGAGACAACGACGAGAACAACCCCGCCAACTTTGGTGTCTTCCCCAACGTTCTCGAAGCTGTTAAGAAGGCTCTCCGTGCTCAGCTCGGCGACGACTTCAAGTGCTTCTTCGATGAGAAGATCAACCCTGTCCTGCACGGTAGCCCTACCGACGCCGCTGCTGTCGTCTAAGCGCTAGCGACAATTGTAACGCAATCTACGAAACTTTGTTATTTAATGGCGTTTGGTTTGGGAATTGAAAAGTCTACGAATTTGACCATGACTTTGGCATAGACCAGCGATAGAATGTTGATATCAATAGCATAGATTGAATTGGTCAAGATGCATTCAAGTGGACGCGCTTGAGTGCTCTTGGAGAATTGCCTGGTGCAGTTCAATTGAAGCAAATTCTGAAATCACTACCATTTTGTTTTTGTACCTTAATGTGACTGCTTGTCCCTGCTCTGCTACCTCAATTGAGCTGTGATTGATTGACCGTGCCTTAATTGTACAGTACCTCTGCTCCTACACTCGCCCATTGACTGTGCCTTGTACCTGCGACTCGATCGGCAGCGATAACCGCCTGGGCATCTACAGTACAGGGAACGTGACAAGTTGGTGGTGATCTCACTCTTGGCAGACAATCTGGGATCGGCACAAGCGGTAAGGGCAAGTACCGAACTCAAAAGCATGATCAGCGGAAGGAAAACCTGGAAACTTTCATGAGATCAGCGACACAGATTTCTTAAGCGACATACATATTGCACCGTTTTGAACGACAAAGACCGTTTGCGAGCTTCAATTGGAAAGGTACCTGGAAGGCCATGGCGTCAGTGGGAGTTTTAGGGGTTGATCCACTATCAGGAAAATGCTAGCGCGTACTGTAGCACATGAAAGATGACCCATCACCAGCATCATCCTCCATCATCCCCCCTCGCTTGAATTGCTCTTTTTCTCGGGCCTTGACTCCTCAGGCATCTAATTTAGATTCAGTGTAATCAATTCTATGACGGGAATTTCCAGACCGGATTTAGTATTTAACCGTTCACGTAAGCTTACACTCCAACCTCGACCCTGGACCAATCACGTCTACAACGCGTCTCGCAGGAGTTATCGCGACTTTGAGCGATTGGGTCAAGACAATAAGATCACCTAATCATTTTCTCAACAGGATAATTCTTGGGTTGAGTAAAAGAGGCGAATGCGAGTATTTGAATAAATTATTTGACATCAAAGGCCAGGGTAGTTTAATAATAAAAATCGACGGGTCTCCCTCTCTCCGTCTCTTCCATCAGTCATCTTCGCATTCACCTCGCGCTTTTTGTCGAGTTACAAACACTATGGTCCGATTAACCCCAGTATTCTTTTTAGGAGTCCACCTCCTCACCATTGTCACATCTCACTCAATTCTCAACATGCATCCTCGAGAAGGGCAATACCCCTACCCTATAGTTGGGTCTGATGATCCCGCCGATTTTGCTACAACCGGCTACTTCATCAACCATCTCGCGGCGACATCATGACTAGAAACCTCACAGCCAGTGTAGATTTCTACTCGAGGGTCCTTGGCTTTCGCAAAATCTTCACCCTTCAACTCAGCAAGGCGTACTCCATCACATATCTTAGCCATCAGTCCGGAGGTTTGAACCGATCTGCATATCAAACAACCCTGGAAATGAATCGTGAAAAGAACAATGCTCAGGGTTTACTTGAGATCTATTATGTTGATACCTCCACCAAAAACATTGAGTCAGCTTCTGAGTATCCTAATACATTTGGTCACATTGGGATGGTTGTACCTGATACAAAGGGAGTTCAGGAGCGACTGGATACGATGCCCGATATTCGGTTTATCAAGAAGTATGGAGAGAAGTTTGTGTCACTTGATACTGAGAGTGTGGTTGGTCCGGCTATTGGGTTGTCGTCTGGTGTTGTTGGGCAGTTAGACGTGGAGGAGAGAGAAGCTATCGTAAGAGGGTTTGGACCAACAGTTGATCCTCTGATATTTCTTGTTGACCCTGATGGGAATTTTATTGAGATCCAACCGCAGGAGGGGGCTGCATTGGTGCAGTGAAGAGTTAGTTATTCAGAGCCCACATCTGTTGAGGATCAAGAGATCAAGATAGTTCGCTGTTAAAGGAGTGGTACTGATTGTAGCATGAGCTAATTCATATCAGCCAATGAATAGAGCCATAATCCGCACACTCAACATTAAATAAATGCCGTAAAAGATTGAGTGACTGTTAGTGCTACACGGAGTTAAGGATCAGGAGATTATCCTCCTTCTAGTCCCAGGTCGAGAACACTCATTGCCACCTTTCGGATCGAATCTAGCCGGAACCCCACGTGTTTCTGCGAGCCAGGACACTAGATCTTCTAATAATAACGCAACAGATCCAATGGTGGTCAGTTAATATCGATAGGCCGCCAAGCAGCTGCCCCTGCATCCTTACCTTAACAAATAAGCTCCCGCTCTCAGGTCCCCCGACTCACCCCCGCAGTCGCAGTTTGGGGTTCAACCGTCCATCCAGAATGGCGACAACAAATCCAGTTCTACATGGCAATTAATCATCAGATGTGACCTTTAAATTAACCACTGTACGCCACGTTTCATATGAAATCTCATCTTCAGTCGTAAACACCATCTCAACATCATCTCCCGCAAAGCATACCAGAATCAGACAGCCAAGACTCCCAGGCGGCCCCCAAGGGAGACAACACGCAACCAGGCTTTCGGAGCCTCCCGCAATCTCACCTCGCATACCGCCGATATTAAAGAGAAAGAGGCGGTCAAGCGTGTGCCCAAGACACGTAGCCATTGGGGTACTGCAGAATAAGTGCAGATTGAATGCAAGAACGCGGCTGATCGGACCTAAAAGGGGTTGGGCTTTGGGGTTGGGCTGTTTCGTTGGAGAAAGGATGTGAGGGGTCAAGAAAAAACATCGCAAGAAAAGTTGTCTTGCGATGAAAATGAAGTCATCCAAAAAAGGGCGGCCTAATGAGGCTCTGCCCTTTGGGTCGTCTGCCCGCTCAATTCTTCGCTATTCTTCTTTGATCACTCATCGAAGAGGCGGCCGACTTTTCGCAACGATTTTCGGGAAGATACCTGTTTTGTTACCTTGATTTGCAGTGTCTTTGAGTCTTGACGCATTTGGTAAGTAGTCATCCCTTGTGCAACGGACAAAGGTTGCCCAAAGACGAAGCAAACTGACGCGCAGCTAAGACAACACCATACCACCCACCTACCCGTCATCACGATCCTAGGTACTATCGACAAAGCCCCCTACGAAGCGAGGAGGTGACGGCGTCGCATAGACCAGTCACCCAGACATCGGTAGCCGGGCATTGGCCGGGACGGTATGATCGTCTCTGAAGTCCATCGCCCCCGTCGACAAGGACTTCTAAAGACATCTTCGGCGAACCCTGGGAGGGTAACGTAATATCGGCCCCAAGCGATCGTCCATTTATACCCATCGTGTGTGATAATGCAACGCAACACGTCTCATCGCGGCAAACCACCACAAAAGAACCGTTTCCCATGTATCGTCGCGGATAAATATCCCAGTTTCTGTAACAAGAGCTTCGCGACTATTGAGAAACTCAAGTTAGTAATACAGATGCCCAGACCTGACCAATGTTAACAAGACCAGCGAACATCTCAAACGATGCCACTCTCCCCTATTCTGGTGCATGGGCTGTCTGCAAAAGTTCAACAGCTCCTTGAGCGACCACGCCTTGAGCCTCACTAGAGCCGACCACAAGTGTACCAAGACTCCCACCAAGAAGAACCAGGACCTTTGGGACAAGTCGTATGTCATCGATGAAGAGTCGTATGGACGTCTTAAATCACCAGGATGGAAACAGACTTCTGTTCCTCATGAACTAGAAAATGGCGGGAAGGAACGTGTGTCGCGAAGGAGCTGGAGACAGATCCGTGAAACAATTTTCCCAACCCCCAGCACCGTTGTGCCTGTGACTACCGATGAGCTCGTGCCTAGGGCTGGAAGCGAAAGGCCGGTGTTCCTCGGACAGTTCGACAGGGGCTTGCATGTTCCAACGCAACAAGAGACAAATCCTACCTCGTCATATTTCTTCAAGGCTGATTTATACACGGCTGATTTACTCACGGTTGATAGCACGTCTCGTGTTTCAACTATTATGTCTGAGGGGACGGCTCCTCAGACGCAACCCTCAACAGTTGCGTTCTCCCATGCGGGAGCGGATGGGAAAGAGAACGCATATGGCTTTGATGTCGAAGAGACAGCAGAGCTAGAGACTTCGCATAACCATTTCCTTGACCCGCTTCAGGGGCAACTGTCCGTTGACTCTGTAAGTGGTGCCGGTGAATGGGGTGGCGGTCATTGTGAGAGTACGAGATGGATCGATCTTTACTATGATCTCATCAATCAGCAAGACAGTCAAGAAGGACCTTGATAGATGCGGTTTGTACTTTAGGTTCTTAGATTATAGGATTGCCTAACCATAGTGCTGGGTTGATGTGGGGGAATGTATTTTGATGGAGGCAAAATTGGATAACTAGAAGACTGGACACAGCCCAACTTTAAATAAATTGTTTATGGCGACATCGATGCCTTATGGAATATATACTAAAAACGTGCGACTTATCATGCTGTTTGTTTGCTGACCTGAGGCCATCCATTGTCATTTGGGTTGAAAGACAGGTCACAAGGGGGGGAACGATATGCTATGCGTCAACCACGATCGACGCTGCACGTCACTAGGTATGTAAATTACAATAAGCTGAAATTTAACACGGGATTGGTTGGCTAAGAAGTCTGTTGTTCTCCAACCTAACCCTTATCAGATCCCTAATGGTGGTCGTGACTTTGTGAACGCAGCCAAGGTGGGATTACTCACAAGGGTGGTGTGTAAAAAGACCCCAAATCGAACATGCCGTGTTTCTCAGATCGAGATGATGGACCAAGTCACTTCTTATATGTCAAAGTCAGATTATATAAACAAGTTCTAGAATTTATAAGGCACGCCGATTACGGAGTTACTTCCGTAGAAGGCGCAGTTGACATGTGTGGGGCTTCGCGTCGACCCACCCAGATTAACTCTTCCAGGTTGCTCCTCACAGCGGCCTCTACTGTACATTTCTCGTTATCAAACACAATCGTTAAGTTACGCCCTTCGGATACATTCACCCGAAAATAGACGTTGCAACCATGGGAGGAGATACTGGCGATACGGGGCCTGCCCCTCACTCGGATGCCGCCTCCGCTTCGATTGGTGGGGACGCTTTGGGGTTCGACATGGACTTGGTTTTTGAGGCCAGTGCATTTGATGCGCCGGCTCACGAACCAGTAGGAGAGACTACGTTGGAGTCAAATGACTTGTTCAATTTTAGTCTTGACGATTTGTGGTCTGCGGATTTGGCCCAACTTCCTATTGCCGCAGACAACACTGATTTCATCCAGGCTCAGCATGTCAGCTCGCATCACGAACAGCCTCAACTTCAAGGCGCCAGCATTCTACCACAAAATGGACCCGAATATTTGACCCAAGGCCTTGAGAATCTTATGAGAACATCGGAATCTCCGGCATCAACTCAATCTCAAAATATCATAACGCCTTCTCCTCTCCCACCGAAGATCGGACATCGATTCACTCTTGAGGCTATCCGTGTTCTAAAAGACTGGTTCTCGAGGCATGCCGAGAATCCATATCCAAATGATGAAGAAAAGACTATGCTGGAACAACAAACGGGGTTGAGCCGCACGCAGATCACAAATTGGCTTGCTAACACTCGAAGACGGAGACCAACTGCTGACAGCGGTACACAAACCGGGAGATCTGGGAAAAGTCCATCTGATGCTACATATACACCAACAAGAGCTGGTACACCAATTCCGAGAAGGCCAAGGTCTCAGAAGGATATGCATCCTTTGCAACGATGGGTCGACTCGCCGCCAGAGAATGAACCTGCTGCTGTATCCGCCATTGAACGAGCCATGGCATCAGGTGAACTAGTATCATCCCGTATGTTGTCATCAATATGCACTCGAGATCACATCTGACAAGAAGTAGGAAGCCGAAGAGGCACGTTCTCAAGTGATGAGAGAATACCCCGAAGACGCCGTCACAGATCAAACGCCGACAGTCTCAACACATCAAGAAGTGCATCAACAGACTCACGCTCCTCACATGGCTCTATCAGTGGATCGTCACAACACAGCCGTGGAAGATCAATCCAAAAGAGACGACCGCAGAAAACACCTCTGATAAAACCCCGACTCATATTTCAATGCACCTTCTGCACTGAAACGTTTGGACGAAAGTATGACTGGCAGCGCCATGAGAACTCTTTACATTTGCCACTTGAACGATGGGAGTGCTCTCCAAACGGTCCAACAGCAAAGCATCCAGATACGGGGCAAATAAGCTGTTTATTCTGCGGTGAAGAAAATCCAAGCGAGCAGCATTTAGAGGCTCATAATCCGTCAGCATGTCAAGAGAGGGCCTTTAGCAGAAAGGACCATCTGAAGCAACATCTTCGACTCGTGCATAATGCTGGACTTACGGATCTTTCTACAAAGTTGTGGAGGACTGCACAGCCAGATATTGTTTCAAGATGTGGCTTTTGTCAAGCTACGATGAGTACCTGGCTTGATAGGGTTGACCATCTGGCGAATCACTTCAAGATGGGATGTACGATGAATAGGTGGGTTGGTGATTGGGGTTTTGACGATTCTGTGACCAAACTTATAGAAAAAGCCTTGCCTCCATGTAAGTGATCCCTTTGCCTTGAAAGATTTGACTAATGAGTTTCAGATTTGGTTGAGTTAGAACGTGGAACGCCGATGCCATTCATGGCCAGTGGAAAACCACCTGATTCTCCTCGCAGTGCATACGAACTTATCACCATGGAGCTTGCATACTTCCTTTCAAATCATACGGATACTATTGGTGGTCTACCGAGTCACACGAGTTTACAACTTGAAGCATGTCGTATCATGTTTGCTTCTGAAGTAACATTTCCTGAACCAGACCCAGACACCCATTGTTCTTCTTGGTTTAGAGACTTGTTGCTCTCGTCTGATGAGATCGCCCAACAGGCTCGGTTCGCACCTATTCGATCACAAAAGGAAAGCAGACTCTCTGTGTTGAGAATCAAGGGTAAAAATGCGTTATTTGAAGATTGTGTGTTAGAGACGCGGTTGCACTCCTTGATGCGAGAGAGAAGGGCAAGGGGAGTCTTTGAAGTATCAGATGAGGAGTTATTGAAAGAGGCGGGCCGAATCATATTAAAAATGGAGATGGAGTTGCAAACTAAGCCTGAGTATGTGGCTAATTGGCTGATTGGATATCTTTACAAGTCAAGGAACTGGATAAGAGACTTTCGACAACGTGCAAACATGATACCAGCAGACGAGAGTTGGAAACTTTCTTCGCCGAACCAAATACCATGTCTGGGAGAGCAGAAGAGCTTTCAACAACAAACCGACTTATCCTGGTTCACAAATACATCTCTAATAGGCGCAAATGATTGGATTTTGGGAGGAAATAACAGCTCAACCAACGAAGGCATGACTTGGTTAACAAACGAGCCTGAAAAGAGTACCAATCAGGTCATGTTCGATGCATATCTTGACGGCTTCACATGGCTATGGTCAGACGAGAAGTCACCACCAAAGATGCCTGAGACAACTCCCAGTCCAGGGGCAGAAGGAGAGTCGACCCTTCGGCCGACATGGCTTGGCCCGGGGATCTATGTCTTGAACGACCCGAACCATCTGCCATGGTTTGCTCGTGAGATGAAAAGGTGGGTAAAAGCTGCCATGTCACCAAATAACCCAATCTGTCATGTCCCTTCAGACGAAGAGTTGAGACATCAAGCTCGATGCCTGCTTTACAATGAGTGAGTACACATTCTTGCCTGGGAGACACCTTGCTTACCGTGGTTAGCGATGATCCTTGGAATCAGACACCGGCGGATAATGCGCAGTGGTTGGAAATGTTCAAGAAAGAAATTGGCATTATATGAAAGGTGTTGAGACGAATATTGGAAAGCTTGGGATAGAATGACAACGGCGGTGCGAGGGGAGCACCAGTATACCATTGAAGATCATGCCTTTGGCGCATTATGAGATAGGTTTCTGGGCACATAACGAATGGAAGTGAACATAAGGATGTACCGAAGGATCCATCAAATCCTTGCGAACCTGGACAAGAAACACTTCGACCTCATCTGCTGTCCATCCTAATTCCCGGGTAAATGGGCCTATAGTGATGACCTGCAAACCATCGTAGACGACACTCCTATTATAGAGTCTAATCATCTTAAGGTTCGGATCTTTGGACCATGGTCTAACTGGTACCTTTTTTATCTCGTGGCCAATGTTAACGAAGCCTACGTCGCGTAACCTGTCGGGGCTCTTTTCGGCAGCGTGCATCTCGATGTCGAACTTGGCCAGACCAGCTTTAATTTTGGCTACCATTTGAGGTGGTGTGAAGTCAGGGCGCAATGCTCCGTCGTCGCATCCGTATATCCATCGAAATTCAGGTAGTTCAATCCATCCTCCGGGTTTTAATGCGCTGCGCATGTTAGCTGCGAGCATTGCCTCGGGCGCAAGAGTGTCACCTGTAGATCTGCTGTAATAGCGCAGGTCAGTCCTTGATGGTAGTGGATATATTGCGCAAATGGACTAAATCGATGGAGTTATCGGAGTATTGCCATGGTGCTTCGGCGTCATCGACGAGGAATCGGACGTTAGGAGGAACCCGGGGGGTTGGATTGGGCTTAGATCAATGCTAATAACTTCCGGGGTATGCGTCGTCCACTACACTACATTAGTACACGCCAATTGATGGCTGCCAGGAAGCTCACTGTCGATAGCCCAGCTCCCAGTCCCCGTTCCAACATCAATGATCTTCTACGGATGGTCCAATGGAGCATTATGAAGCCTTCCACCAAGGAGATAGACTGCTACAGTATGCTTCATATCCTCGCGCTCCTATTCTGGAAGATCATGAGGGAACTGGTGTAATCCCTCTTTAAATTTGTGATATTGACGACTATTTTTGAACTGGTAGTCTCGTACGCTGGATGCTAGAGATGTAGTCTCTGTCGGGTTTACGGAAGAAGCGTAGCCATCATCTTCGTCTTCGTTGACGGGAGGTTCAGGGTGTTCGAGTTCAATTGGGGGGTCGTGATTTTGTAATTCGGGGATGTGGTATGGGTTTGTTGGCGCTTCTTCTGTCTGCTGTATCTGCCATGATGAATTGCTGATGAAGAGGAAGAATCCGGGGAAGTGGACCTGACAGAAGCTATTATCCGATCGGGAGATCAGCCGGATATGGTTCGTCTCCGCTCCATAGTAACCCCACCTAATCAGCCAGTTCAACCGCCTGAGTCTTTTTTGTATCACCTTGCTTTGCTTTGCTTGCTTATGCTGTTGGTCATGATTGCTTTTAACGGAGAGAGATCATTATTGGGATGCGACAGGCGAGCATCTTCGGGGTTTTGCGGGTGGTTTGGGGAAGAGTAAGAGGGTTCATTTGAGCATTGCGAGGGGAGCGCCCGCATAACACCGAATTGAGTTATTGGGGTCCGAGTTGGTATGCCAGGGCGTTTGGCTTCGCGGTTGAGTGTGCGACTTCGTTTGAACTTGCAGTAGAGCAAAATGGATGTTGATATGGACCTTTGTAACCTTCAGGTTGCAGTGAAGAAGAAAGCTTGACCTATTGGCTGGATGAATGGCCTGACTCATCAAACAAAGGGCGCGCCTTCCCTCATTTTGCGACAGAGTTATAAAGTTGAGAACCCATACAAACTACGCAACGCCGTTCTAAAAGCACACTTTGCATCCAGAGAGAAGACCATGGATAAGAGACCGTCTCCGACTGCTCTGGAAGCCTTTGGTGTTTCCAACCTCCTAACAAATGTTCCCGGCGGTCGGGGTCTCTGTTTCCGTGAAGCCAATGTCCTTCTCCGACCATCAGATGATGACGAAGAATCTGAGTATATCGGAAGTCTATGTGCCATTCTTGTGAAGCTCAACCTCGTCGACTATTGCGTCTCTACTCCAATACCAGTCTCAGAGTCCCCCGAGAAGTACGTTGCTGATGGATGGACGGCTTGGACATTTGTCGATGGGAAGATGGCGCCGAAGAGTAATTTTGAAATTCTCTTCAAGGCTTGTCGGGCTTTTCACACTGATCTTCGGACGCATGTCTATGAGAAGCCGCCGTTTCTTTCAAACAGACAAAATCGATTCACCGAAGCGGATCTTGTGACGTGGGGAGAAAAGAAACTGGAGGATGTACAGAAAGTCGACGACGATATCTTGACTGCTATTCAACCGAGCCTCGAACAGCTCCTGAGACTACGACAACCATTCCAGCAGGAACTCAGAAATCAGCTCATCCATGGGGATCTCACAGGCAACGTTCTTTTCCATGACAGCGACAGACCACCGGCAATCATTGATATCACGCTCTACTGGCGACCAGCCGAGTATGCAGAAGCTATTATTGTGGCAGATGGACTCATATGGCTGGACGAAGGACGAGAGCTGGTCGAGATGTATGGGACCGATCATACAAGAATCCAACTCCTTGTGAGAGCCCTGTATTGGAGGTGTTTGTCATTTGCTATTGACTCCATTGTTCCGTGGGTTAATGAGAACCTTCCCAAGGCGACTTTCGGACACGCTATTAGAATTGTTGGCGAGTTGGTACGTGAATGTGTTTGAGGAGAGGCAAAGAAGTCAAGCAAGCTGCTACTAGCTGAGTTTGAAGGATTCTATGAGGATTGTGGCTCTATTAAGAAGAGAATTTAGAATTTGATAGCTTAAGATCAAGAAATTCTACCCATTTGTTTCGTTCTTCCATCATTCAACTGCTTGCTTATACACACGAGTTAGCATTTGCCAGTCAAATCTGCCGGACAGTCACTTCCCACGCAGAGGCTTTCCCGTATTCAAGCTGACATCAGTGATATTCCGTTTATTCCCCGATTTAAGCGATCTAATAAGCGATGCGAACACACCGTATTGAGCTTATTTCGTCGCACGTCCAAACTTTGGCCCGCCAAGGTAATGGTAATCTGACGCTTACATAACGTTAGCGTCCGATATCCCCGACCGGGACATTATTTCACCATCTTGACCTAATCTTTGCAGTCATCAACGCATAAGTTATCAACTCGCCATGGTTGGCGTTCCTAGCAGCCGAGGCTGCAACGCCTGTCGAAAGGCAAAGAAAAAGGTTCTTACTAAGGATCTTCACTGGAAGTCTTGAACTAACCGCATAAGTGCGATCTAGCCAAACCGAAATGCAGTCGCTGTATGAGGGTCGGTATTGTGTGCGTGGGAAGTGGAACACAACGCTTCAAATTTCACCAGTACAAGCCCGAGACGCAGCTCATTACACCTCCTTCTGAATCTCCAAGCAATGAGACAACTAGATTGACAGCAGAGTTCATATCGCTTATGGAGATTGATGATGATCGGTTTGGCTTCCAAGCTTACGGGCCATTCTGGTGGGAAGAACTTCCTCGTCGCTTTGGCTCAGTTCCGGCTCTTGATACTACTACCTCTGCTATGATAGCAACGTTTCAGTCGATCCGTCTGCGGAAGCGTCCTGATAAGACTGCATTTGCCTTGTATGGGAAGGCATTGAGGTCTTTACAAGAATGTCTGGTTGATGACGAGCAACCGGTTATGCTCAAGTTAGAAGTTGTTCTAATGATGATGCTCTGTCAGTTGTGGATCGACAACAAGCATGCCAATAAACACAGAAGCATTATAGCTTACTTGTTGAAAGAGGCTGTCTCCCAGGGGGAGATACTTCACTCGGGTGACATCCGAGCCTGGTGCTTACAAGCAGTATGTCAAATGATTCTTCGATTGAGACCCAGCTGATGATTGAAAAAAGATATACGCGGCTCTGTGTGACCCAAAGATCGAGCTTGGTTCATGGTTCTGGGAAGTGGCAGTCCAAGACACAATCATGACCAGGCCATACCACTACGAACAGAACCTATACTGTTTTGAACTTGGGGCCATAGGAGACTTACCTGTCTTTCTCCGAGATCCAGAGAGATACCTCTATCAACTCAAATGCTACTACAACATGATCTCCCAAGAACGACCTATAATGCGCAAACTATATGAACAAATAATGATAACAACACTTTCTCTCAACACAACTCCAGCTTCAAGAATGAAGGCTGTAGAATACGCATCCGGTCACGCAGGTCTTCTTATCCAAGCAGCGTTGATAGGACCAACTCTCAAACCCTTTGGCGTTGTTACAAATTACACCGAGGAGTCTCATCAAGTTTGTGATGAAGCTATTCATCTTGCGCACCAATGTCAGACGTTCAGACCGTGCGGCGCCTCATATATCCCAGAGGTCTTGAAAATAGTTTGGGCGTCATTAGGTGATGGTTATAGACATGACGAGCTTGAGAGGCTTCTTGAAGAATATGCAAACGATGTACAGGGAGCGAATTATTTGGAAGAGGCTAAATTGATGAGAAGAAGATTTGATGGCCTTGGATGGAGCAGTGAGAAGAGAGTGTTTGAGGAGGAGACGCAAGACATTCCGCTTTGCGTGATACTATGAGATGGCCAGGGTTGAGACAGCTGGCGAAACAAGAAAAGAAACTATTAGATTGCGAAGATATCAGAATGAGTCCGATACCAAATACCTCCAGATAGCCCCGAATTTATGGTGTTGAGCTGGCCATGGTAGAAGTCCAAGTTAGCTTCTATTTAAAACCAAGGCTATTTTCGTTGCTGCCCAACCAATGGAAACAAGATTGTATGTCCAACGTCCTGCTAATTATAGCACCACCAAGAAAGGATCGTGACAACACCTCCAACTTGCAACATATCACAAAGCTAATCGAAAATAAACTCAAACTGTAACCCTCCCACTGCCACTTCATCTGTTTTCATCCAACTTTGGCAAATGATCCGTGGCGTAGAGCATGCCCAACTTGATACGGCGACATGGGCTTCTTTTCAGCTCTATGCAGATCACAGGGTGATCCTTGTCCGTCGACGAAAATGTGGTCCCGATGTTTGTGATTTAGCATAAATGAGGGGGAAAGTGGTGGATAGAAGATAGTGCAATATCTCAGACTTGTGTCAGCCACACTGCGCTAAAATTTATTGTCTACCCCTCTAATTGAGAAGAGATGATGAGATGTCTGGTCTTGGGAGAAGATCGAGGTAAAGTTGCAAGGCAATGGATTGATGGTTGAGTTGGATGAGTCCCTCAATCACACGTCATGACACTTATGACCAATGCCATTCTCTCGGCAAGGCGTAGACACAAACATCATACGTATTATCTAGTAGCATCCCCATTCACGATATTGTACCCACTTACTAGAAACCTCTACCAACTGATCACTTGTCTAGCGCCTCTCATAGCTCCTCTGAACCCCTGTCGTGGCGGTCTCGAGTGCTGAATGCTTGCTTGATTGAGTGCTTAACCCCGACGATCAGCCTTGTGATGTGAGTCTCCCTCGGATAGCCCTACGGTATTTGAGGACCTTGTCCTCCCCAGCTTGGCTGAGGTATCTCTTCTCGTGGCTTCCCAACTCTTCTGCTGCCAGTGCCTGCCTCATCACCATCATCAACGCGACATTCATCTTCATGGTCGACAAGTCTACCAACGCTCCTCCAGCCTCCGACGTACCCTCTACAATGGCAACCGAAAAGCAATCCTCCGGCTTCCTCAAGTTTATTGCCTTTCTTGACCTCTTCGTCAAGCTCGCCATGGCAGGCGCACTCATCGGCATCCTTGTTGTGATGGTGCAGTTCAACAGCAAATTCGAGAAGTTTATGAACGGCGACAAGAGCTTCCCAATAAGAGTGTCTGAGGGCACACCGCTACGCATTGTGCCAGGATACGCGAGTGCATTCGATGTTCATATGACGAATAATGCGAATAACCCTGTTTGGTTCAAGACGAACAACTAGACAATTGCCTGGCTATGGAGAGGTTCGGTATGGTCGGCGTATGAGAGTCGGTGATGTTTCGCTGGAGTTGGCTTCGTTTCGAGCGGTGAATGGGTCAGTCGGTGGTTCTCTAAGTCTGGGGCGTTGGTTAATGTTATTATGATGGCGTGCGTGGTATTGATACTCACCTATTGTTACCTTCAGTTCATCGAACATTTTCCCTATCGCATCAATCATGATCACACCTTCCGGGAACCAGGTTATAAACTACGCGAAAACGATTCGAACAGTCGTTGCGCGCGACGTAGTACACTAACGACACAGCAGTGATTGGACCTAGCACAGGAAGCGACGGCGGTTTTATCAAAATAATGTACTGTATGTAGCAAATAACACCTTGAACTAAATGCAAGCTATAAATAGTCTAAGCAGATCAAATGCGAACGTCTTCCCATGCCGTAACTAACTGATATTCTTCATTTGCGCCTGTCTTGTCTAGAGGGGTACAGATCGGGTGAAACCGTTGAGCCTGGGCTCTCGAAGGGACACGTGATCACCCGGGAGTCAACCACGGCCCCACCTTCGGTCCGAGGATTTGAACACCAAGAACGTGAAAAAAACGCCATGCTCAAAAGGAAAATTAACGTGAGTTGTCGTTGTCGGATGTCAAAAGACGCCGCTAAAGTTCTTTCTTCCGTATATTTTGTTTATTGTTGTATTTGTTGTACTGGGTATTTGTCTTTGTCTTTTTTGTTGTCGCGTTGCTTCCCGAAGTCGGCCTCGCTCAGGCCTTCCACGCAATAAGGTTGCTGAGAAGGCCGCGAACGCTTTGTCGGCTTTCTTCTAGAATAGCGGGGTTTTGGGTCTGCCCAACCTTAGACTCGACGGCCGTCAGGACGCGAAGGTGCTCCTTCTTGAGTTCTTCGAAGCCGTCGTCCAGCTGCTTGTGCCAAGGATACAGGACACCCACCTGGAAGCTGAGTGCCGAGGTGGCGATGACAAAGTTGGTGACGGGAAGAGCTCGGGCGAAGAGCATGGTGCCTGAATTGAAAGGAGTTGTTTACTGACTTGTAGAGAGTAACAGACTTGAAGGGTGATGAAGACGAGTTGGCGACAGACACGGGAAGCACGCAACAGTGACGAAGCAAGGAAAAAAAAAAAAAAAGA
This sequence comes from Fusarium austroafricanum, assembly GCA_012932025.1. Lineage (NCBI taxonomy): Eukaryota > Fungi > Ascomycota > Sordariomycetes > Hypocreales > Nectriaceae > Fusarium > Fusarium austroafricanum. The sequence continues at coordinate 121,059 of JAADJG010000047.1, read as the reverse complement.
ATGAGGAATGAGGAAGAGAGAGAAAAGGACGACAAAGTTAAAAAGGAGTTCCGACAAACAGAACAACAGAGAGAATCCCCGCATACGTACGTGACATTCGGTTCGGTGTTGCCCAATCTAACCAAACAGGCAACGCCCCCATAGGAATAAACAGGAATCAAGTGGTCGGCTCGCGTGAGATGAGCAAGGATGGTCTCGACTCTGACAAGTCAGCTTTTTATTGATGTCGGACCAGGGGGTGTCAAATGCCTGTCACCCGAACTCCGGGTTCACATGTCCGCCGCAACTTGTCAGAGAGTTTGACATTTGCCACAACTTCGTGATTCCCCACATCGGGCAGGGGAGTCTTCACGGGCACTTGGTCGGATTGGTCGTTATAAAGTTGAGCTGAACTCTTTTGAAGAAGTCGCCCTTTTCAACATGCTTTTGCATTTCGCTTAATTCTTGACCGTTGGATCAATTGAACAATGCTTCTACAGGTCTTCTGGCCGATACTGTAAACGTCGGTGGAGTCGCTAGGACAGGGCTCCCACGTTTCTCCGGCAGGGCTGCATCGGTTCGCCGGTTCAAGTCAACATTACCGGACTGATGCCGGGAGAGTGACATGTCCCGTATCCGTATCCACCTCAGGACTCATCTACCGTGCCGTATCCATGTCTCCCGGGTCGTAGATCCCGGATCCTCCGACCCAATGCTCCATCGTCAATCCCGACCGAAAGTGAGCGGCGATGTGATCAATCCGTTCTCCCCAACTATCCATCATGACTTGACAAAAGCCGCACTTGCTTCGTGTGATATCTTGCCGGTGTTGTAGCAGACTGAGATCCGGTTTCCAGCCATCCCACTTGCGACATGCATGAAACTTAATTAGATGTTGCCAGAGGTGGTCTTTGCGTGTGAATTTCCGCTCTGAAACGGGCCGTTCGGCGCAGGTGTCAAATTCGTGAGCTTGAATGTGTTCATCGCTGGGCGACTTCTCACCGCAGAAAAGACATTGCGCTTCATTTTCGCTCATGCGCCAGACCAAAAAGGATTGGTCTGGGGTGACAGGTAGCGCGCAAATCCATGAGTCCAGGCCCGGTAGATGAATTGATCGCTCATGACGAACCCAATCGTACTTTTTCTTGAAGCTTTGTCGGCAAAATGTGCATTGAAACGCGACAAACTTCTTGGTCCTTGATCTTGAAGATGTAGTCCTGGACGGTCCTTCTGCCACAGAGCTTCCACCAGAAGGCGAAAAGAAAGTCGCATCTCTTGAGCGGAATGAGTAGCACGAGGACGCCGAATTGGACGAAATGTCGTGTAGAGCAGAGTGCCAGAGAGAGTCATTGCTTGCGGACGATCCAGGTCCATCAGATGCGCACACATCATCACTGTCCAACGAACTCTGACCGCTTGACTGAGCAGCCAGAGCATTCTGTATCGCGGTCGCTGAAGCTGGCTCCTCATCGGGCGGAGAATTCTTCCAACGATCCATGGGTGACATGTTCTTTCGGAGATAATGGGGCATGGGAGATCCTGGTGCAAATCCTTGGCGGCCGCGACCAGGCGATGCAGAGTATGTTGATGATAGTCTATGGCGTCGTCTGGTATTGGCGAACCAATTGATGACTTGACTTCTGCTCAACCCTGACTGCTGGGAGAGGCTGACCTTCTCTTCCTCTGATGGATACGGATGGTCGAGATTGGAGATGTACCAATTACGCAGTACTCGTGTCTTTCTCACTGATCGGGTATTCGCCCTCTTCCCAGAAAGCGCTGCAATTGAGAGAGACTGTGATGGCTGGCCTTCGTCAACTGTCGCAGGGACACCGAGAATGTCGTGCTCACTAACTCCATGAAGACGACCGATGACAGGCTCGGAAGTTTCAAAGGCTGATGGCTTCCTCTTTTTTTGGCCAGCTAGACTGCATTCGCGGAACAAAGCGACACAGCTGGAGCATGATTTAGTTGGATTTGGATTGGCCAATGTGGTTTTTAGGATGAGACATTGAAGGCGCGTTCTCCGGCAATTTGTGCATGGAACAGGTGGCCTTGAAGCTCCATTAGTGATAAAAAATGTATCAATAGTGGTCATCGGTGTTTTGATGGGATCATTGGTCGTTGACAAAGGTGCTGGGATACCCCAATCTGTTGCAGGTTGATTGAGAAAAGAGAAATCCTGATTGAGATCATCTGCGGGAGTCTCGGATGTTACTTTGGCCTGCTGGAAATCGGCATTCCAATCAATCTGGGGCCCCGGAAGCTCTGAAGCTGGAAAACTAAAGGCATCGTGAGGGTTGATGGTCTGTGGGGTTGGTTCAATATTCGCTCCCTCTGTCAGCGAGTTTGACGTGCTTCTCGATTGAGGGGCCAGGTCGTCGAATGGAAGTGTCAGCGCAGCATCATCGCCACCTGTGAATAGGATGTCATCGAGCGAAAACTCCATTGTAGCGTTGAGCTGAGGGCGAAGGCCTCTCAATGTCGACAAACGATTGATGAAGATACATGTGGAGGATGTTTGGGTGGAGTTTTTCTGGGAAGTTGCGATAGCGTCACGCCTCGCGATGTCGGGCTTAGTCACAGCCGCCGCCATGGAGTAAGAGCACGTACCGCTGATCCATGCATCCAAATTGGATTTCTGGTGTTTTACTGCAGATAAACTCTTGTCCCCTCTGAGAACGCTTCCAGAAATCGACGATTTTACATGTAACTTTGCGCACGTCCTCTTACATGGTTTTTGGCGCTGGGTACAACAGCGCAAAATACTTAGAGGGCGCTTCAGACCCCACTGCCAGCAGCCATGAGCCAATCCATTGATGCGGTACAACACTCACAGCGGTCAAGCCTAATTCTAGGCCTGATGGACTCAACCGCGCCCTGTGAGACACAAGGTGGCTATTCATTTGAGTTCTCTCAAAAGACCGACCGATGTGCGGGCCGGTACAGGACCGCTCAGAAAGAACAGCCTGGAACGACGCGTAGAAAATTCTTTATTGCCGATCAATTGCGCAAGACAGTTCATCTCATTCGTCAGAGCTTTCACAGGGCTGGACTCTGAGTATCGCTTTCAGAAATCGTGACTCGTCTGCCTTTGCTGGTGCTTATGCGATAGGGAGCACTACACCTCTCATTCAACCTTGGAGGTCTGCTCTTTCCGACAGATACTGGCAAATACAATTAGAGGGAAAGCCTGAAATTGCAAGCGGTCGTCGAGTGTATGAGCACACCAGGCAATACCATCACTGCCATCTGCGGGGTCGTGGACAGGACAATGTCCCCAGAAGGCGCATCACGAATGTTACTTGGGCGCGATTCTCTCCCCATGAGTTATAAAAACCTCGAATATCTTCAGCTCAGAAAACAATCTTAATCATAAAAATTTTGCTTTGTTTCCTTGAAATCACTTATAAAAGCGCATCGTGTTACCTATCTCGCATCACCATTTTACAGTCAATCAGCATCTTCGGACATCAACAATTTCCTTGCTGAGCTACCATGGCCACCCGTCGGCACGTTCACTTCAACTCAAAAGCCAAATCATGGACTTCACCTGAATCTGCCTCTTCAGAGGCAATTGATCGCTTCCACCAAAGCCTTCCCAATTATGAGCCAACACCCCTCGTCAGTCTCAAGAGCCTTGCCAAAGAGATCGGAGTTGGTGCAGTCCACGTCAAAGACGAGACAAACCGGTTTGGTCTTCCTGCTTTCAAGATTCTAGGTGCTTCTTGGGGTGCATTCCGCTCTATAATTGAGAAACTGGGATTGCCTCTTGACTCAGACGTTGACACTGTTCGGGAAGCAGCCAAAGCCCATCAGTTGACCCTGTACGCCGCGACGGAGGGAAACCATGGACGTGCAGTGGCGCGAATGAGCTCCATCTTTCACATGTCGGCTGAAATTCATGTTCCAGCAACCATGCACCCCTCTACGGTCAAGCTGATCGAGTCTGAAGGTGCAAAGGTCGTTATGTCAAAGGGCAGATATGAAGACGCGATGCTAGAGGCCGAGTCAGCATCCAAGCACGAGAGAGGGCTGATGGTTCAAGATCATGCTTTCGGTGACTACCAGACTGTTCCGCAGGTTAGTCTTGTTTCTAGTTTGAGAAATAATTTCCCGTCTAACAATGTCGCAGTGGATTGTGGATGGTTACGGTACTATGATGCGCGAGGTTGATACGCAACTGTGTGCGACAACCGCAGACTTGGCCATCGCTCCCGTCGGTGTTGGCTCATTCGCCCAGGCTGTTGTGTCCCATTACAAGAGGCAGGGTACTTCCACTTCCGTGCTGGCAGTCGAACCTGACACGGCAGCCTGTCTATGGAAGAGTCTAGAGAAGGGCGAGCTCACTGAGATTCCAACAACTGGAACCACTATGGCAGGTCTTAATTGCGGAGCTCCATCGACGATCGCATGGGATCTATTGAAGGATGGAGTCGATGCAAGCTTGACTGTGTCCGACTATGAGTCCCATCAGTGTGCGTTGTATCTGCAATCCCAGGGCATCAACGCTGGACCCTGTGGAGCTTCGACGCTGGCTGCGCTGAGGCGGCTTGCACCGGATGACAAGAAAGCTCTTGGTCTAAATGAGAAGTCCACCGTTGTCCTTTTCTGCACAGAACGAAAGAGGGACTATGAGGTTCCCCGTGATGTTTCTGGCAACGACCCAGTTGCACTCACTCAGACCCTTGTTCAGATCAACTCAGCGAGCCCTGACTTGGGCTCAACGCCTGGACCAGGCGAGATGGCCATAGCTCGCTACGTTGCCGCCTGGTTGGAGCACCGGGATATCGAGACCCACTGGGTTGAGTATACGAAAGGTCGTCCTTCCGTTGTTGGCGTCGCTCGCGGTTCTGGTGGCGGGAAGAGCCTCATGTTCAATGGACACCTCGATACTGTGACGCTTATGGGTTATGATGATGATCCCTTGAGTGGGAAGATTGTTGATGGTCGTCTATATGGTCGTGGCTCCGCTGACATGAAGGGAGGTGTCGCTGCTGGTATGGTCGCTCTAGCCAATGCTAAGCAGCTTGGTCTTCGTGGTGATGTGATCTTCACTGGCGTCGCCGACGAGGAGAGTTTGAGCAAGGGGACCGAGGACATCCTTCGAGCTGGTTGGAGAGCAGACGCTGCTGTGGTATCAGAGTCGACCAACCTTGAGATCAACCATGCGCATAAGGGGTACTGTCACCTTGAGATCAAAGTCCATGGATTGGCAGCCCATGGCTCGCGAGCTGATCTGGGTATCGACGCCATTGTCAACGCTGGACACTTTCTTGTGGAGTTTGGCCGGTATGCGAAGCAACTGCAGGAAGGTCCTGCTGATGAGACCCTTGGAACGGGAACTGCTCACGCGTCAGTCATCTCTGGTGGAGAGGAAGCCTCCTCTTATCCCGCCCAGTGCACTATTATAGCTGAACGCCGAACTATTCCAGGAGAGACTGATGAAGTTGTCCAGAGTGAGTTCGACGATATGATTGCCAGGGTGGCCAAAGAAGTCTCCACCTTCAAGGCAGAGGCCAAGATCTTCTTCAGTCGTCCGCCTCAGTTCACATCTGCCGACCATCCCTTCACCCAGCTTCTCTCAGGAGTCGCAAGAAAGGCCGTTGGCAAAGACGTAACAATCTCCGGTGCGCCGTATTGGACTGACTGTGCTTTGTTGGCTGAAAAGGGCATCGTATCTCTTCTTTGGGGACCTGCGGGCGTTGGTTTTCACGGGAAGGAGGAGTTTGTGGAGGTGAAGTCGATCCAACAAGTGACGGAGGGTTTGACAAACGTGGCGGCTGAGTTCTGCAAATAATGTTAGACCATAGAAGGGATGTTGCAAGATGTTTCTTTGCCACGTAGGATCCTTAGGCGCGGTTAGGCGAAAGCGGCACAAACTTGGGAAACCAAGCAAACGAAATACAGTCATCTTGTCTTTTGTCCCAGTTGCTGCTGTTACACAAAAAAATCTGCTATTTCAACCACACGTGATCCACGCAACACTAGTCAACAGACAAATCCTAGTGAATATTAGCGAAGATTTGTAAATACTGGCCAAAAGGACTCCTTTGTATTTATATCTCTGGTTGCCGCCTGAAATCACTTTATTTCCAAGTATATATAAGCACTTCTGAGCGACATTCGGCTCACTATACTAGTGGAGCCAAGGTTGGCAGTAGGCATGATGCTCAGTCTCTTCACACCCCATGTTACACAGAACAAGTTCGATCCATTTTTCCAGAAGAATCTGACCTGGCAAACACTGGCAAACACTGGTAAAACACCGGCAGTAATATATGTCAAACGCGCTTGCAACCTGTTTCTTCCTTCCCCTCCTCTGAGATCTCTTTCTTCCATGTCTCCCGTCTTGTCAACACATTCGTTTCTTTCATGCATGTTCCCTTTGACCAATATTCACCCCATCACCTATACTAAAACTTGGGACTCAAACAAATTTTGAGCCCATATATACTTCAAACTTTGACGGTCCGAGATCCCGGCTTTGCTTTACGGTTGAGATTTCACAAATCCCAAGCACTTATCCGTCCGTATGAGGTTCGTTGATATAGAAAAACAGGCCGACTGAACAACTAAATCAGTATGAAGTTTACCTGACCTTAGTACAAATTAAACTAGCTTTTTCTTTTATAGGATCACTCAAGATGTTTCCGAACGCGCTTGTTGGCAACATCCAGCGCTACAAGGAGGACACCGACTCAGTTGCAGCATGGCTAGCCTCAACAGCCAAGCGCTGTCGTTATCAGCAGAAAGTTCCCAAATCCAACGGCCAGGGCTCGACTCAGAGTGATCAGGCCCAAAGGCTTCGGGCCGTCTCAAAGGAAAGGCTCGTAAGGAGGCCAAAAAGCAGCAGAAGAAGAAGGACTATACCCCTGCCCCCAAGTACACCGTTGCCCTCAAGGACTTTGTGCCTATGGCTGAGTGCATCGTTGCGTGCCGCAAGCCGGACATAACCATCCCTGCCTCTCTTGTTACTACTATTGATCGTGTGATTCATCTAAGATCTTCGTTTAGATTACGGATGATAGAACATGGAGTCAACCCCGATACCGATGCCGACCAAACTCATTGTCACTTCGTCAGTGTCTTGGAGAAGGTCAGAGAGGTCCTTGGCCCCAAGATGCCAGTTGCCACTAGTACCAGCATCAGCTCCAACGTACAGCCCCCCAATCCTACCACTGAGGAAAGTCTTACTCGAGGATTCGGCCTGCTAAATGTTTATGAGCCGTCTCAAGAGTTTCTAGATGCCCCCAATGTTGAACGGCCACAAAAGTCGCAGGACGACAAGACGATCTATGAAGCCGAAGCCCAGCAGTCTCTTGATGATGCTTTGGCCATGTGGCATCTGCTTCTGGGTGATGCCGACAAAATCCGAACCCAGATTACCTGGGCCTGGAAAGGCTACCGTGATGGAGATTTGGATCTTACTGCAGCGGCGGTAATGACTGACACTGGGATCCACATGATCCGTGATCTTGTAAACCAGTCCTCGGAACTCTTCGATAAACATGGTGGCTTCATTCAGATTGCGAAGACGTATTTCACCGAACGGGCCTTGCAAAAGGGATTTTCCCAGCAACAAGTCGATGAATGCTGGAAAGATGGGCGCATCGATGCCAGACTCTTCAAGCTCTATAACAGAACATTCTGTCACGCCATCAACCTGACCGAAGCCCTGCCTTCGATGGTACCTTTTGGTATAATGACCACTCGTGGAGACGTTTGGAGTCAGCTCAAAGACCTTCGTAACATACCAGTCAGCGAGACGAACAAAATGGAACTTTCTGAGGACCAGCTGTTGACGGTGGACTTCTGGCTCGAAGCGGTGGGATTCGTATTTAATCGCGAAGCGTTTCCGGTCTTTGATGAGTACTTGCGCTGTGTCCTGGAGGCAAGGACGAAGGGAAAGATCACCCTTGAGATGGCGTTTGCCGCCCAGATTCGCCTCGACCTCAACTATCTTCTGAAAGACAAGGCATCACAAGGTTTCCATGAACTCGAGAAACATGTGAAGTATATGAAAGCACAGCTGGAGGCCTTCAACGACACGCTTTCTCGGCCAGACACACCCTATGCCACTGAAAACCAGCAAGAGCATATCAACGACACGATCGAGTGTTTCGACCTTCTCCTAGAAGACGATGGGCCTGAAACGAGAAGAAACCAGGAATCGTTGGAAAGAGTCGGGATCAGAAAACCTGAGACTCACAAAGCTCTCAAGCTCTCTCCCGTTCACTCTGGTATTTGTCTCTTCCATGCCAGAGCAGACATGTCCAGGACCACGCTCATGGTTACCAAGCATACTGGAACTTTTACATCCATGACTCACCTTTACAACGCCGTGAGACAACTCAAGATGCTGGAAGCGCCTTGGCCTGACATGGAGGCATTTGAAGGGTGTTTTGAAACCCGCGATTTCTTCGTTGGAGGAAAGCCAGAGGATCTGGTCGACTTTTCCAAGCGTTTGCTCATCCAGCTCGGTGCTCCGCTGTCTAGTATCATCCCAAAAAGAAACGGAGAAAGCTCCAGAAAAGCAGAATTCTTTCGCTCACGCATCATTGGCATGAATTTGAATGCTCCTGTGTCATTCAAGTACGACCTCACTCATATACGACGCGAAGGGCAAGCCAACCTCTCTTGGGAGGAGTTGAACGACATCCTTTCGCTAAGCAAGTATAAAGAGACCAAGTCTGACGGCGGGAAAAGAGTTTTCGGCCCTTTGAGTTTGGAAGAGAAGAAGAAGCTGAAGAAACGCCTTCTCCAACCCAAGTCAAAGAACCCTGGTCAAGCATCACCTCTCGTGCCTGAAGTCCTCCTGAGGTCATTCACACTTGCTCTGGCAGCAGAGGCTAGAGAGTTGGCATTTCCTTATATGGTGATGTACAACATGTGGCTGGCTGTCCTTGAAGAAATCAAAGGCCGGTGCATTCCTTTGCTGCAAGGGGTTCCTGGCGGAGATCTGGACCCTGATGAACAACTGAACAATGTCCTTCTACGTATCATAAACTTGGCGAGCGACTTGGGATTCCTTATACCTCTTCTTGAAGCTTCATGTGTAATGATAGGGCATGCCTCTGGTACCCCGGGATCGATGGTGTCTCGAAGAATCGCGGATATACCAGGATTCATCACACCTCGAGCGATACCTAGTTTGATGCCGCACAGCATTTATCGCAAGAGATTTGTCGACGTCAGCGCTGATTTCAACATAGACTGGCAGAGAGTCGATTTCAAGATTATTGCACGATCTCCATCCGGAAGGAGAGGAATGGCTGAGGACAGTGAGGGGAACAGATTTGGTTTTAATTTCGACAATCCTAGGCAACCAGGCGGTGGGGGGTCTTATACCGCTGGATTCTTGGCTACCGCGAAGTAACACCACTCTTCAGGCCACCAAAAGCTTGTGAGGTCCAGTAAGAGCTACTCAAATTTCACCTTAAGTACCGGTTGCAAAACGCAGGTCTCATTCAGGCTGCGGTGAGAGCTCGTGGAGGCGCATACTGTTGGGGGAGTAAGCACAACCAAACTTTATGATAGGTATCATCAATGAAGTCGTGTTGCAGCAAGATACCGTTTTATAACGGCAGATGTGCAATGCGTACTCTCAGAGAATAGATCAAAGGGATAATAACCAAATTGCATCTGCGAATTGGAATTAGCTATATTGAATGTCGAGAAGGGAAGCGAGAGCTAAGCCGGGCAGATTCGAGAACAAGGATTTCGGAAAGAAATATTGAATGTATGAATTAAGTATCAGGGTATAGAATATAGGATCATCTTCCTTTACAGATGCTGCTGGTGGCTTGTGACAATAGTTAGGCTGCAACTTCGTATTGAGTGAGCTACAAGGAGGCACGTGTGTTACATTGTGATTCGAGCTGAAATGTAAGCAGCAGTATGGCTGAAACATTACCTAACTTTAGAATACTGCAGCGTAATTAGGACTACTCAAGCCTCACATAAATTTACCTACAGCGTTAGGTATTCCTTAACAGACAGTACCAGGATTAAGCCCTGCAAGCCTTAAAGATATGGGTTGTCAGCATGACCCTTGCAACTGGAGACCCAATGCAATAGCCGATGGTACTCTCCACTGAAACGCAACGCAACGTCGTGATACGCTGTCAGATTCACAGATTGAGATGAGATTTTCTGGTAACGATGCACACAGTCGAAAGAGGCGGCACGGGTTGGTGAATGAATGATTGTTTGCTGGTGACATTTCTTTGTTGGGTGAATGCGGGGAGAGCTTTGTTTCACTCTGATGTAACCAAGCGACTGGGGGGAGACAAGGGAGATTACAGCGGGTTCAGGCTGGTTACACTAACAAGCCAAGCTCGAGAGTGCGAATAGCTTCATGGGGTTCAACTTCGACGGGTCAACGTAGCACGTAGCGTAGCAGCCGTTATCAGAATGAAAGCACCAGATGCAGTAATTGGTGATAAATGGCCGCATTGCAGCCGTAGGTTGTTGCATGGCATGTTCCACAAGAGTCTAACTGTCTGACTATTTCCCTATCGGAAGGTGAATCAACGACACCTCCTTTTGAGTGGATGCAGATCAGAGCCTGGTCTGGGCCTGTCAGGCGCTGGGCCTATCGCCTATCAAAGAGACAGGTTATCAGTAATCGAGCCGACCCCGCGATAAGTTTAGTTTAGTTTAATTTAATGGGGATGGGATGGGATGGGATGGAAATTACGGGGGAATGGGGGATGGTCGCCCCGCCCCCAGGACACATAGCTTCGGTGCTGTAGCTCCAATGGATGGAGTGTAACGTCGCACTGATAGCGCTGTCCGTAGCTCTGAGCCCATAGGCAGGTAGTGCATCTGCGTCGTCTCATCTCTCCATCCCCCTCACCTCACTGCTTGCTCTTGCCGTGTTTATTTTGGTACTGTACAGCCTGGAAATCTTACGGGTCGCGTGAGGCATGAGGCGTGAGGGTACCCCTCCCTACTGATCGCCCTCATATCTTTCCACTACTGCTCTTACTTTCTTTATTTATCAACCATCGCCATCCCGGGTCTCTTCCACTTTTTCAACGGCTTTATTAAACCCGCCAACGCGCGCCTCATCTTTTCAACGGTTCAACGGCTACTTTCTCTTCTTTTGAGTTTAACATTAATCACTCGAGAAAGAAATCATGTCCGCCGAGCAACCTCCCGCTGCCTCCAAAGGCGGCATTGCCACTGAAGCAGACTACCATGAACCCCAACCCGACACCACCGCTGACCTCCCGCGAGGATGGAAGTACCGACGATTCAATGTCTTCGGAAAGCAAACGCCCTGGTATGCGTCGCCTCGCATCCAGCTTGGCATGGTCGCCTTTGTATGCTTCATGTGTCCCGGCATGTTCAACGCCCTTGGTGGTCTTGGAGGAGGAGGAAAAGTCGATGCCACGTTAGCTGATAACATGGTAAGCATAGCGATGCGCTTTCAATTGACTGACTCAAGCTGACCCATGTAGAACACCGCCCTCTACTCCACCTTTGCTGTCTTTGGTTTCTTTGGTGGCACTTTTGTCAACAAACTTGGTGTGAGACTCTGTCTCGCTTTCGGAGGTGTTGGGTACGGTCTTTACGCCATCAGTCTGCTTGTTTCTGTGCACAAGCACGTCCCTGGCTTCAATCTTTTTGCTGGCGTGTGGCTTGGCCTGTGTGCTGCTCTGCTTTGGACTGCTCAGGGTACCATCATGATCTCCTATCCGCATGAGAACAAGAAAGGACAGTATTTCGCTTGGTTCTGGGGTATTTTCAACATGGGTGCTGTTGTTGGCAGCTTGGTACGCTACTTGGTCAATTCGGTCCTTCAATCACTAATTATGTTTAGATTCCCCTCGGCGAAAACATCAACATCAAGGAGAACAAGACTGTCAGTGACGGAACATATATCGGATTCATCGTCCTCATGTTCTTCGGCGCCCTTCTTGCTCTCACACTTGTCAACGCTAGCGACATCATTCGCAAGGACGGCTCCCGAGTCATTCTCATGAAGAACCCAACCTGGCAGTCCGAGCTCTGGGGTCTCTGGGAGACCCTTCGTTTTGAGCCTTTTGTTATTCTTCTCTTCCCCATGTTCTTCTCTTCCAACTGGTTTTACGTCTACCAACAGAACGGTGTCAACGGCGCCTATTTCAACACTCGCACAAAGTCTCTTAACGGTTTGTTGTACTGGCTGGCTCAGATTATCGCTGCTGCCATCTGGGGCTATCTCCTCGATATTGAGCGTGTGCGCCGTACCACTCGTGCCAAGGTAGCTTGGGCTGTCCTGTTTGTGTTGACCTTTGCTATCTGGGGTGGTGGATATGCCTTTGAGAAGACCTATACTCGCGAGTCTGTTTCTCCTGATTCGGGATATATTCCAGGTGACTGGGAGGACTCTGGCTATGTTGGACCCATGTTCCTCTACATTTTCTACGGTTTCTACGATGCTGCTTGGCAGGCTACTATCTACTGGTATGTTTCTCTGAAACCCCAACGCGTCTTTCAATACTGACTGAGCCAGGTTCATGGGTGCTCTATCCAACTCGGGTCGACGATCCGCCAACTACGTCGGCTTCTATAAGGGCGTCCAGTCCGTCGGAGCCGCGGTCATGAACAACCTTGACGCACGGAAGATCTCCTTCAAATCCGAGTTCATCAGCAACTGGACTCTTCTCTCTGTGTCCCTTGTAGTTGCTGCTCCTGTCATCTTGCTCAAGATTCGCGACCACGTGAGCACCGAGGATGATCTCAAGGGCACTGACGAGACTCTTGCGGATGTTCTTCCTTCTAATCATCCTGAGAAGAACCCCGAACGAACTAGTGTTTAAGCGGCTGAATTTCAAGGGAGTTCAAGGCAGTGGGTCGCAAATGAGGATGGAGAAATTGTGAGATATCTTTGCTATGGAAGGGATTAGCTAGGAATCGATATAGTAATGAATGAATTGACGTATCTACCTCATATAAAGCTTTGAATTTGTGATGTTACCTACTCCACTTCCTCTGCGTCCGACCAAGGGTACGGTAATCTTAAGCCCAATTTAAACTCTCAGATAGTCTTGAACGAGAAGCATGCAAACAAAGGATCAAAGATACACGTATCATTCGATCATTTCACATGATATATCAAAAAGGACCATCACAATGATAGGAAATGAGGTTCAATTTATAATCAATCTGGCCATTTACTTATGAAAACCTCTCAGCCTTCACACAAAATCAACTCGCCCAAAGAACTTGGTGATGTGAAAGGACGCTTTGTCTGGAGATGACCATCCACCCAATCCCTGATCTGGAAACGTCTTAGGACTCGTAACAGTTCTGAAGAAGTTCATCCTCCACTTGGTCCCCTTTGCACATCCTGGATCGACATTAAACAAACCCAGCGGAATCTTGACCTTGCTAACCCATTTCTTAGCTCGTTTGTTCAATTCAGTCTCCGCTTCGAAACCATCAGCTTCTGGATCCGAGATAAAGAAATGATCGAACGGTGCTCCCTCGGATCGATCCTTGGATGGGTTGTAGACGAAAGCTTGATAGGTCACGTTGTTCGGATTGATCTCATACTCGAGGTATGTTTGTGGATCATCAGTTCCCTTGTAGATGAAGGCCTCAACGACTTCGTATTCCCAAATATCGTCGTTCGTACCCTGAGATGAATTGTAGTAGAAGTTCTTCTCGTCGAGGGCCGTGAATTGAAGGGACAGGGAGGTGTCAGTGTAGCAGAGGTCGACCATCGTACGGGGAAAAGGTTTCTGATCAGGTACGGATTTGGAGAATTTGACAGTGTTGTAATTAGGGCATGCTGGTACGCTCACAGAGGGAGTGTGGATATGAGCTGCAGCCAGAGGTAAGAAAGCTAGGAAGTAAGAGGAATGCATGTTGAGGCTGTGAATGCAAGATACGAGTGAAAGTCAGATCAGAGGAGGAAATGCATTGTTAAGAGTATTTACACTGTCTAGCTTTTAGACCCCAAAAGCTAAGTCAGACCCCAATTCATCCTGTCGATCCTGTCGATCCTGCCGTGTCTCAGTGAATACGAATTTGAAGGAAGGTGCTGAGACGATGCTCGCAGCGCTAGGTCTTACATCGTAACACGGCCAAGTGATTAGTAGTAGCATTGCAGGAAGGAAAGCAACGTAGCACTCACTGCCCAATCATTCTGGTGGGATGGAGGGAAGGATCACGCGGACCACCCAAGTCCCAAGATAAGCAGGCAGGGCGGGGAAGGAATGGGAGGGCTGAGGGCCGAGGATCCTTGTATGGGCTAGCTAGTGCTAGTGCCGGTGCCATCTAAGAATAACTAACCTCGGTGAAGGTCAGGGTGAGTCAGCCGGCTCAGTGAAGATCATGAAGCAGTGAATATGTTTGATTTTGATTTTTCTGCGAGTATTGGACATAAGGAACGATAGGTATGGCTGTGCTGAGGGGAGTGAGTTGATGTTGGTTCAAAGCTCTGCGTCCTTGATGCAAATGCTAGATTCCAAGTTTGCAAAGAAGAAAATAGACAGAGAAATCAAAAGCGAAGTTTAAATTAACTATTGAGCCCGGAAACTTCCTTAATCAGATGTATAAATTCCAACGGTTGAAGTGTCACAAGAGCCTCATCCGGCCATCAAGATAGTGTTAGCTTTAGCTTGACGGAGAGATCCGAACCGCGTGGGTTTCAACTGCCTTTCCTTTACTAGCCTCCAGAGATTATTCTTTTACTTAGACTCATGGAGTCGCTGATCGTTATAGTGTCACTATCATGTCCAACCTCTCACATACGACCATAGCTCTTGGAAAGTACGGGATCCCGTCTGCTCTCCCTTAGTCAAACCAAGAAGCGGTGAATTAGTACTCGGGTCGGTGACGACCGGGGAATCCTCACTGTTGTATGTTTTTTTCATCTTTTTTAAGTCTCTTCTTCTTTTTTTGGCCAGCAAAAGCGCTAAATCTAAGTCAAGAGATCTGGATTGTTGTTGGGTGCAACGCAGGGTTCAGCCAGCATCACTTCGTGAATTTACACGGACTGATCCTATCAGCACCATGCACCGCTAAAGTAGCAAAATAGCCTGATATGTCTGTAAACGGTCATTTCAATCGAGATAATTGCTATCTATTCAAATACCGAAATCACTGTCCCTATGTCCCCCGCTGAAACCATAGAGAAACACCGGTGCACCTACCATTCCGCTCACTCTCCGGGCCTCGATCCGCCTACTTAGGACCAAGTCGGCAATCCCCTGATTGGCTTGCCAAGACGAGCTCGACCCACCTGACCATAACTCAGGAGAAAGCAAACACGAATTTCTCAACTTCAGATAATCTCCATAGACGAAAAATGCCTCGTAAAGGAAGCCGCAAAGCCAGAAGCGGGTGTCTGACATGCAGGTATGTGGACCCGCCAGAGCGATCCTTCAGAATTACTTTTTAACATTTCCAGGGCCCGCAAGGTCAAGTGTGATGAGGATAAGCCAACTTGTCAGAAATGTCTTAGCGTCGGTCGCAAATGCCAAGGGCTAGGATACAGTCATGCTGAGCCTGCATGCTCTCAACTTCACCTGTACCGCCCTCACAACCTCGTCCTGGGCAACAATATTAGTAGTGAATCCAGAGCTATCGAGTTCTTCTGCCAGGTCGCTGCCCCCTCAATGTCGGGTCCAATCGACCCCTACTTCTGGACGCATGTTGTCCTGCAGTTCTGCGAGTTTGAACCTGCTGTTAGACACTCTGTTATGACAATTAGTTCTCTCTACGAGAACCTCCAGTCCAAAGATAGTACCTCGCTCGTCAAGACGCAGAGAAATATGCTTGCACTGAAGCATTATAATGCTGCGATAAGGGAACTTCGGACACCACATGAACCCGATATATTGCTGACATTGTTGGCTTGCCTCATGTTTGTATGCATCGAGGTGATACAATCCAATGGAGCCATGGCTATCCAACATTGTCAGCACGGAATCAACTTACTCAGTACTTCGAACCCACCACAATGGGCGCTGCATCACCTCTTACCGATATTCCGGCGCCTGAGCGTCTACCCTTTCTATTTTGGCAACTCACAACCTTTGGGCAAGCCTGGAGCTTTAACAATACCCTCTTCCTTTTCTTCAGTTTCAGAAGCTCAGGCTTCAATGGATACAATCAGCAATATGACTATCCAGCACTTCCGACAGACGGTCGACTATCGTATTGGCGATATGAGAAGTAAACCGATACCACCGCATGTACTTCGTGAACAAAAGCAGGTCCAAGACTATCTGAATCAATGGCGATCTGCATTCGATAAGTTTGAGCATACCACCCGACCAGATCTGGTACAGAGATCTCCCACTTCACGGATATGGCTTTCCCATATGTACGAGATCTGCACGATTTTTTCGCATCTGGGATTCTCAACCAATGAGAGTGATTACGACAAATACATCCCCAATTTCAAACGTATTGTCAAGAGTGCTAGGGAACTCGCCGGACTAAGAGCTAGATCAACTCCGCCCAAGTTCTGTTTCGAGATGGGTTTCGCACATTATCTATTCCTCACCGCTATCAAATGCCGACATCTAGAAACTCGCCTCGAGGCCCTGAGGCTAATGGGAGTTCTGTGTGCCGCAAGAGAGAGTCTCTGGGATAACGGTACACTCCAAATCGTCGCGCAGCGAACAATCAACCTTGAACACGGCATGATGAGACAAGCGACGGGTGGTTTCAAGACCCAGTACGACTCGTTACCTCCTGATGAGATGAGAGTTCGGCACTTTGTCATCGGGAGAGCAGAATCGGGGCCTGGAGGATTGCCGTGTCGAGAAGTCACGTTTTATCTGTCGAAAAAGGATGGTGGTTTATATCGTCGGCGTGAGCGTTTTCCAGCGCATAACACTCCTGAGGATGGGCCGGGAGTATTCGAGGTTGATCTTCAGATGGATGAGTTAAGCATGTCTGAGACTATGAGTGTTTCGAGTCGAGTAGTGGGGTTGGAGTAGTACAATCTAGCAGAGGATAATTGTCAAAGAAACGCCTGAATTATTCATTGTTTTTGAATCGGTCTATCTTTCATGAATCATTACCACGACTCAGACTGCGCATACCCCCAACTTTCCATTCATTTCAAAACCACAGATCACCCGTGATCTAGTTGAAGTCATTAGGCCAGCACTTCTCCTTAGGCCAGAGCTTAGCATCGTGCGTTGAGGCGTGGACCTCGAGCTGAAGCTTGTTGGTGTTGACGATCTCCTTGCGGCAGTTTTGGCACTGAACACGTTAGTAGTGAACAGTCTGGTGGGGGGGAGATACTTACGATGGAAGTGGGCTTGGGAGGCTTGACAGGGAGACCGTTTGGCTTGACAGGAGCCCGAGTTCCGGCAGCTTCGGCCTTCTTGTGCTCCTTGTTTCTCTGTGAGATGTTAGAAGTGTTCAGCGCTCGGATAAGGTGAGTAACATACGCGGTCTTTCTTCGAGATAGGCATGGTGATAGTGATAAAAGTGTTTCTGGGTGAAATAAGAGTTGGATGTGAGGTGAAAGTTCAGGGTCCTTGGCCAAGTGGAGAAAATATCGTGAAAGAAAGAAAATGGAAAAAAAAAACTCTCCTCCGATTTGTTTTTGTGGAGATGATTGACCATCACAAAGAAAGTCTCCCCACTAATCTTGCAGCCGAGGCGTTGGTCAATTGACAATAATGGTCTAGAGCGATCGATTGTGCTGTATCAGGACCCGCTTTACAGATAGTGTTTGCCTCTTCTTATCACGGAGAACAATCTATCATGGCCAGCAACGAGTTATAAACGCAAGATTTATATATTGATTGTGTTTGTAGCTTTTGAACTGGCAATAGAATGATTTGCTTGGAAGCAGTCATTTCTGTGGCTGTTCAATAGTTGATCTATGAAACAAAGAATATTATTGAGAAGCCATAATGTGCCGAGTTGAACCAAGTTATGAGGATTTGCGTATGCAGGCACCAGATCACCATTATTCACATCTTGAGAGTGTGACCGAAGAACAGACTGATCCCCATGCCATGGCTGAACACCGAGTCTGACCCTCTATTTTGTAACACTTTCAAAGTACAGAGCAGCATATAAGGATGCACAGGAGGAGTGAGCACAGAACTGTAGAGAATAAACCGATCATATTATTCCATCCAGATTGGCGAATGGGGTCAGATATCCAAGTATAAATTGTCCCAAAGTCCCCAAGTCTGGTCAATATCCTATTAACCTCCTTGTCAACACAAGGCATCATCTGCTCTCATAACAAAATCATCAATCAAACACTCTCAGACTCACCTCAACTGCCATCATGGATTCTTTATCTACTTCTTCTTCCAATTCCTCACCCCAGCTGGATCTCGCTCGTGCAACTGAAAGCATCAAGCCTTGTCAGTCTGCTAGCCGCATGGTATGTCAGTGTGCTGGATGCTATGGCTGTGAACGTAGCATCGTACACTGGGACACACATCAGTGTGCCATCTGCTATCGTACGTGTCAATTCTAAAGGTTTGGATTCGAACGATGATTGGACACCCTCATGATGCATCTCACTAAGATAAATCAAGGTTCTGTCACTCAAATGAAAAGATGAAACTTGAAACCGAAATTAAAAATTAAAAATTAAAATTTTTTTAAAAAAAAGCCAGGAAAGAGAGAGAGAAAAATAAAGAAAATTTTTATTTTGCACTTGAAAGTTATGGTTATTATGTACAAACTAGAAGGAAGCTTGCGCTTGAGATTAAAACGTGATAGTAGGTCTTTCGGGACAAGGGTTCTGATTGAATCCATACCAAACATTTCCCATTGAAACGTAAAATGCTCAATCGTGTTCAGCCGGCCTACCAAGAGCTTCACCGAGGAGGGACGTTCGGGTATGTTGATAAGGATTAGACTATTTAGATAGAAGTCTAATGCCAGCCTGGACCATCTCACCTGCAAGTGGTCAGCGGATGGGTACTCAAAGAACATACGGCTGAGAGCAGTCGGAACTCACATCTAATAATGGTTCCCTCGGGGAATGACCCCAGGCGATTTTCAGGTGCTTGATATCGTGAGTAATAATTTCCAGCCAGAAAGGAAGCATATTCAGGTTAACTGGACTACTCTCGCTATCCGAGTCTTCTGTGAATGCAATGCGTTCAAGCTTGCGTCCTGGAATCGATGCCACAGACAAAATATAGGCTATGAGGCCACTTTTCCCTGAGAACCACTTGCCAGACATGGCCAAGCTCTGGATATTCTTTAGCCATACGATACACCAGAAAACAATATCGAGGAATGGCTTTGCTTTATCAGAATCATCGAGCCCAGGAGGCAAGCCTGTGGAAGCCTTGTCGAAGAGGATGTCCCAGTTAAGGCCTTGTTCTTGTGGGAGATTCTGTCCAACGCGTAGCATGAGCTGTGTGCAATGGGTGCGTAGCTCAAGTCTATCCCTGAAGGTTCTATATAGACGTAGGAAAGCGTCGTCGGTCGAGAGGTCGACGCAAGAATATAGATTCTCAGTAGCAAAGTAGTTGAAGCGACGACAAGTCAAAGCCATAGATTTCAAATCGTTATAAGGGGGCGGCGCATGAGGTAGTTTTTCATCCAACAAGCTCTCTGACGCGTTCCCGGTGATTATGCGCAAGACCTCGTTGGGGGCCGCGAGGACGTGACATTTGAGTTGACTTCCATGATCGTTGGGTTGAAAGGAGATGGGGTCAGGTTTGAGGCCATTTACAACGGATGAGAGAAAGAGAAAGAGAAAGAGAAAGGGAAAGGGAAAGGGAAAGGGAAAGGGCACAGAGTTTTCATTTGCGTGAACGAGTCCATCTATTGGTTGCTCTGTACAACACGTGCCGGCTGCCGAAAAGTGCCTGACAGAACTTAGCAATTCTCCAACCACCAAACGAATATATCAGAAAGCCATAATTGCGCAAAATAACAGATCTCCTCAACAATACAATGATAATGATTTACAACGTATATTATTCCGAATCATGTTGTGTCTGGAATATCCTATCTTTGTTCTGCAAAGATAGCCAGAGGACGAGACCGAACACTGCACTCTAAGCCCCCGGCCCAGTAGGTATCTATAGTAGCCCCCTGTACTGAGTCTCATCCCGATACTCATCCAACCCGTTCGTCTCAACGGCCATCTGCCCTGGATCATTTTATTTTTCATTTCTCCAAACCAGAATACCCTTGGCGTAAAGCCCCGTGATGATACCGACACCCTTACCAGCATCCCTGACAACGGTCGAACTCGAAGGATACTCGGTATCAACGTAAAGGTGTTTCAACCCTTCACTCTCGCTCCACTCAGAAACCCACGAAACAGCCTCTAGTGTTGAGCAAGCCTCCTTGGCGCTAACGTCTGCACGCTCATACTCAAAAGGATCATTGCAGATACGACGTGAGTGTGTAAACTTTGCCAGAGCAGGCAAATGGCCATGTCCTGCAATCATGAGCTTACCACCAGATGTGGAGAGGTTATCTGGCAGGAAAGGGAGTCTGATCTTGGAAGTTTGCTTGAAGGTCGTGGCGTTGGGTGTATTGAATAAGTAAACGCCAGCTCGTGAAGACGACGCTACTGCAACGGTTGAACTGTTGATAATCTCGATACCATTGGCGAAAGGAACCCGTGCGACAACTTTGGCATTGATCTCTGAATCCTTGAGATTCACATGAACGACAGTTCCTGTTGGTGTACCGAGATATGTTTCCAAGTTGCTAAACAGAAAAGAGTCCTTCTTGAGAATGTAGTGATCGTTTGTGACATAAAACTCATGTTCATTGATAATGGCAATTGAGTTTGGTCCGTTTAGCAGAGGATGCTGGATGGTCTGAACGTAAGTGGCTGTCAAAGAGGCAATGTCAAAAGTGAAATGTTCGACTCGTGATCCAGCTTGAGCGTGGCTTGCCACAAAGAGAGTAGAAGACTTGAGATCAAAGGCCATTCCGAGGGTATGAAAATCGTTAGCGTGAGGGAAACCATTCACGTTGATTTTCTTGAGAGACTCAGCATCAGGTCCACTGGTATTCTCATAGTCGTATGCCCATAGTTCCGCATTATTTGAGACGTTGCCAGCAAAAACACCCTATATTTATCAGTAATAATCAATAGTAGTTGATCGATCTGATACGCACCATGACAGTATTGTGCCTTTCCCTTCCTGGATCGCAGGCAAGAAGTGCCAGATGATACTCTTCAATGAGTAAAACATCCTCACAGCTCCTTATTTGATCTTGAAACTTGATTTCATATCGTCCAATATTGTTCACTTTGGTGAGACGTGAAGGAGCATTATAGTAGAATGACTGTATCAGGTCGATTCTCTCGTAGACAAAAGACGCGAGCAGCCCAATGGCTAAGATTCCCTAGGATCAATTAGAAATGGTCTAAAATTTACGCAGAGGCTTTGTTACAAATATCGATCTCGAACTCATGGTTGGATGCTATCATGAAGAAGAGAGGGGAAGTTGAGAGGTCAAAGACGGTGGCAGTTGGGGAGAAGGATTATTAAGTTACAGTGGGACACCAAAATTAAGCTTCCATGGCTTCCGACTGTGCAATAGGAATCCAACCCCGAGTGTTTCACATGCCTACTCGCTCCATTGATCGGTCAAATAGCTTTGTGTGATTCGTTCTATCTGAGACAGATTTTGTTGAATCTGGTTTTTTTGTTGGCCGCTTACGGAGTACTTGTGTTACTTAGCTGCTGGCTGGTGGGACCCGACCTGGCGGTAAGCAGACATTACGCGATATTTCCGACTGTTGTTGATCAAGCCCCGACTGTGCCTAAAGGTTTAAATTCTTATCTCTATCTCTATGTCTAGCTCGATGATATCTTGTCAGTCGGTATTATCTGAGCATGTGGTCTCTTAGAATACCACGCCTCCACCGTCAACAACGATATCTCCGCCGTTAATGTAGCTTCCAGCTTTAGAACAAAGCAGCAAGATTGTGCCACTCAACTCTTCTGGTTTTCCCATCCTCCCATTCGGGTTTCTATCCGCCCATGACTTTCTGGCATCTGCCAAACCTTCTCCTTCGTTGAGAATAGTATCCATATATCCCGGGCTGACGCTGTTAACTGTAATTCCATACTGCGCCCACTCCGCAGCCAGACTACTCTTTAGCATCAACAGAGCTCCTTTGGATGTATTATATGCGACCTGGGGCTGTGGATAATTGACTCGATGGGCTGAGATGCTGGCGATGAATACGATGCGGCCGCCAGCATTTGCTTTAACCATGTGTTTTGCAGCAGCCTGGGCACAGATGAAGCTACCCGTGGTGTTGACATCGAGGAGCTTTCTGAAGACTTTGGGTGATAGCTCGAGGGCATGAGTGCAATTGACGATTCCCGCGAAGCAGAGCAGGTAGTCAATGCCTCCCAGCTTCTCAGCAGCAGTCGCCATGACTTTTGCCACGGCTTCTTCATCAGTGACATCCACAGACTCAGTCTCAATCTTCCGACCCGGGAACTCTTCCTTTAGCTCTTCAACCTTGGTCTTAGATGAGTCCGAAGACACATCAAGATCGAGTAACATAAGCCCAGTAAGGCCGTGCTGCAAAAGCGCGCGAACAACTGTCAGGGCAATGGTCCCCAAACCTCCAGTGACGACTGCGACTCCAGAAACTTCAAACCTTGTCGAGGAATCATCTGAAGTTGAAGCAATATGTGCCTGAGCCGCTAAAGGTAGCGATTCAATGCCCTTTGCAAGGGTCATAGAAGGAAGCTGCCTCTTGGTGAGGTCGGCACGGGCTGCTGGGTCACTCATGGTAGGTGTTGGTTAATGAACCTGTAAGGATAAAGAATAGTATCTTTGAAGGATTCTGCAACAGGTAGATAACCTTTTTACTGTTTGGAGTATGTACTTGTGCTTGGTATTGGTGAGATGCTCACACCATCTCCTCACTTGGAGGATGCATGACACGTGATTTACTGCATCTCATTGGCAAACTCGGGTAGTATTCATGCAGTATTTCGCCACCTGAATCGTAAAGATCCAAGGTTACATCCATCACTTAGAGGGCTTGCCTCAGCATAATAGCGGAAGAAACAAATACATTCCTTTTATAGACTGTTTTGTCCCAATTCAACATTGTTTTGGATGAAGCCATCCCTTCAGATCGTGACTACGATGGGCTGCCGCCTTTGATCGTCCCTTAACCCGCCCACCATACTCGGATTGACCAGTAGTGTCTGGGGTTCTTGGATTGGTGTCCAGCACCATCGCAGTGCCTCATGGACGACCCTGAGCAAGTTCAACAAGCCGCCGCGTGCAATAACAATCCTCTCAAATGCCCTCTGAAGTCCGTCGTATTGCAACCATCCCTGCCCGTACCCCTCGTGCACATGGCCATAAACATGGAGGGAGGGGCGAACTCTCCAGACTTCATCGAGAAGCTGAGTGCAACCCAGATTTAGAAGATCTAAGTGTGCTCTTGGTGGCCCATGTGTGATGAGAATGTCCATCCCGCCCGGCACAGCACCTTTCCAAACGTCATTTGAACGAGTGTATTGAAAGGCCCAGTTTCCGTGTTTCGGGGACCTGGGACTGCCGTAGACCTGGAGTTCGCGACCGTTGAAACAAGTCACAGTCGTGGATGAATCTTGGAGATAAACAATATCGCCCCAATCCAGTTCTTCACGCTTCCGCGTATCATGTCGATACAGAAGGCGATGGTCCAGCGAGTCGTCTAAGAGCAGATCGTGGTTTCCTGCGACAACAATCTTGTGTGGATGTGGTTGCGAGCGAATCCAGTCAATTGTCTGCTGAAGCTCCTTAAATGACCCCGATTGAGTGAGGTCACCGGCGTGAATCAGCACGTCCCCGTCTGGAATCTCTTTCGGCTGAGAGTTATGCGTGTCAGAAATGCACACGACTTTCACTGGTTTGATGATGGGTTGGGGAGGTGTCGCTGGCCTGGTGACTGCGTAGAGCTGTTGGGCGATGAAGACGTAGGGTGCCGCCCAGAACTTCTGCCAACGGCTGGGACGAGGTCTATCAAGAATTGCTTGGAGATCAGCCGGCCGCGATGAGAACATGGCGTCTCCCTGTCGTGGTAGGATCCTTTTTCTTACCTTGAGAAAAGGTTAGGTAGGTGGTGAAAGAGGACACCGCAGTCCGTAAGCAGGCAGCACTATGTAGCTTAGTAGGCCTCGGCCACGCGCCTAAATCCAAGGCTTCCAGGTAGCCACAAAAACTGTCTGTCCAATAACACGTCACAAGAACAAAATATCCCGGTCAGAGAGAGGTACATAGGAAGTTAAGATGATCTGCGCAAGGTTCTGGGTCAAGCATAAGTAGATCGATTAGCCCACAGATTAGTACAATACGAGATCATATCTTTTCTAAAGTCATAGAACTAGATACGGCTCATTTATTGAGAGCAAATGAACTGTCATAAGACACAAGGCAAAGATACAAGGCAAAGCTAACAATGCTCGCGTCTAATTTATTAAGACCAAATTAATTGTTATACCGAATAATGCTTTTAAAGAATACCAGAGCCAATTTGATAATTGGCTGATCACGACCAGACCGCCCAATATAAAAAACGCTACAGAGCCAATTTGATTATTAGCTAGCAAGCCAGCCAATGTGAAAGAAATACTGCAAAGGATTTTAACTATTAGCTATATATCAGACCAAAACTGACCAATGTAAAAAAACACTGTAGTCAATCGAAGACGTGAATAGAGTTGTACCCCCCTAGCCTCGCCACCCCGTCCCTAATTTTTGAACTCTCAACATGGATATTCCGTTACCTTCTAAACGCTTCCTTCAGTGTTTAACTCACTGTTCCCCAGAATATACTCTTATCGTCCTCTTAGACGCTATTCCTAACTACGATAAGGAATATGATCTCCAATCTGGAGGACGAATCTTCAAACCTTAGCATTTAAGTTCTATGCCAACGGGCATAAATATCCCCCCAATTTTCTTCTGAAAATAAACGTCATGCTTCTCTCGCTGTTTCTTACATACACATCAAGTTGTTCAGCCTTCAGCTATTATTACAGCTACTACTTGTTTAACAGCCAGAAAGCACTTAACACTACTATCATAACATCCAGCTACTCTTTCTCTATCTGGTGAGTCAGGTTTTAGGTGGTTGCGGGTCTTGTATGTGTTGCTAACAGTGTTCCAGCTGTTCTTGACTTGACTACACAACACATCTTTACGTGTTTGGGAGAGGACATCATGCCTTCCAGTCTAATCTTTAACTTGGTTTCCTTTTTCAAGGTGCCTCGTTCTAAAACCTCCACTGCGCTTCCAGATAGCGGTTGTGCCGCCTCTTCAAACAGGGGGTCTGATCATGAAGTTTACCAATCTTTGGTAGATTCATCAGAGGAAGGCTGCCCATTCTCCAACTGCCAGTATGTCTCAAGCGCTTCGGCAGGAGAGACCTCTACTGGTCGAGCAAGCTCTTTAGAAGAAGCTGAATCTCCTACTTGGAGTGACTTCTCGACAGAGATTTCACAAGAGGAAAGAGATCCCAGCTGGGGCTTGTTCGAGAGAAAACATGAAGAGGATTTCCATAATTGCACGCTGCATCTGAAGCCGGAGTACCCAGGCTAGCAAAGGCATCCCTTCGATGCGTGGAGCAAGGATGCGTATTCCACTCTCGCTCAAAGATATGCTGCCAAATGGCCCAAGTCTAGACGTCCTGGCGTCTCAGAGCAAGGAGGCTGGACTGGTGAATATTCCAACCCATCAGATTATGGTGCGGAGCCCAGTTCTTCGTCGCCATGGTCTGGTCAATACTCTGGTCCCGCTGAGTATGGCCAGCATGGTGCTCTGCCCCTCCCGACTTGGACTGGAGAATACTCCAAGTCTGAGTCAGAAGTTGGCGAGCCAAGCCAAGTCAAGTCCTCAAACGAGGAGGCGGCGAGGTTCGTTTCAACTGGGGAGCACGGGTCGGCAAGCAAGTGGAATATGGCATCCCTCCACCATCGAAGTGGACAGGTGAATACTCCAAGGAGTATTAGTTGGTGTTTCTACGGCGGGTGTTGGGGGGGGTATGGACTTTGCTACAAATGGTTGACATGATCTTAATAAATGAGTCACAGCCAGTAGCGGGCATTTTTATACTGGAGTTGATGATGGTTGAATGGTCTTATTAAATAAGCCACAGCCAGGGTCGGTTTGTCTTTTTTGGAGTTTGGGGTGGTTGAAGCGGTGTTTTCTTTTTTAAAGGTTGAAATGGTCTCAATGAATGAGCCTGCAACCAATAGCGGTGGTTTTGTTTTGTTTGGATGTTACGATGATGAAGTTATGCTTTGTATTTACTCTTATCAAAGCGTTGTTTTTCATTATATCGGTTTGCTCAACACATACATTTATTTGCATTGTGGTTTGTTTCTATAAGTAACGTCCACTCACTTCAATTATGTGACTCACCTTCGAATAAATAAAGTTCAACATTGCCATGTGGCACCAGCGATATTGATGTTTGATTTTTTTTTTTTTTTTTCATTCAATACCTGATTTGTCAAACCAGAGCACCTAGTCTTTTTTCCTATTCCTGTATTCCCTCCAAGTCACCTCCTCGCTGTATCTTTACCCCTGATCTTGTCTGATGACTGATCTCTCAACGAGACAGATCCAGGTGACACGTATGGAGGAATTCTCTTGCTTTTACACTTTAGGAATCATGCTTTATGCAATTTTAGAAATTCCATCGCAATTTCTACCTAGAAACCTCATGGCTCCCCTCCCCCATAGCATGGAAAGCTACACTGTTGCTGTCCCATGGAAACATCTCCGGAGTCCAATTTAGGCAATGCCACCGTCGCTTAAATGGGTATATGACTATTCGCACTCTCCCTTTCCTTTCGATAAAACCGCATCTCATAGATGGACCATCCGAAAAGAATCCAATTGATGACCCTGCAGTTTCATTAGCATCTACTTCCACCAGGTCAGCTTCGACGTACGCCAGTATCACCAAAAGACCAATCATTGATCCTTCCAAGGTGCGACTCCAGATGGGGTAGCTCTCCATGTGGTAAATGAGGATGGCGAAACACGCCGTTGCGCCAAGCGCGAGGATGAGCTGAACGACGGAGTTGACAGGGCCTGGGATATGAGACATGGAGTGGTTTACGCGACGGGCGGAGATGTTCATCACAATGGCCCATATGGCAGAAGCGATTCCCTATTCTCGGTAAGATATTTGGCTTCAAACAGAGTGGGAGAGAGGCGTACAATCGGTAGAGCCGCCCATAGCAGCCATGAACACTCATGTCCGACTGGGGCATTGCTAGGGCAGACCTGTGATCTAATAGACCACCAAACGCTCAAGATAATTATAACTACAGGAACAACGATGTTAAGCTGGCGCGCTGTGACGACTGCGAAGTTCTGGCGTGGCGACCGGCGGTAAGGCGACGGCCGCGTTTGGTAGGACTGGTAGTATCCATATTGTGGAGGCGGGCCATTGTATTGCCCTTGCTGCTGGGGATATTGCTGCTGTTGCGGAGGATACTGCTGTTGGTTCCCGTAGGAGTATTCGTAGGGGCCAGCCATTTTGGCAATTATTTTGAAGTGTTCAGGAAGAGTTGAAAGGGAAGGGTTAAATTTGGTGCGCCGTGACGTTGCTCGTGCGGAAAGTGGAGGGGGTCCACGCGGCTGCCAATGTTTCGGATATTTCTGGGCGTTAGCGCGGGGTTAGAACGTGGAGAGACACGGGAGAGCTAAAAGTTTAAAATACGAAATAGCGAATATGGTGCGTCAGATGCAACGTTCAAATCCACCATAAAATACATTTGCCCAGAACAGTAGCATAGAGGCCCAAATAACATAATACAGAATATCCTCATTAGTTCTGAATAATCGCCAAGTAGCGAGGAGGTCATATGAAGTCACAGTCATGCCCAACACCACCCAATCACCGCCTACTGTTCCCCCTGCCTGTCTTCAAGCGCCCACTCATCATACGCAACAGGTCTCTCAGCGTCCTTCCTCCACATTAAATACCTCTTCGAAAGAAAGGGGAGCCGTTTGGTAAGCTGATAATGCGCGAAGCGACTCTTGGGATTATTGAACACTTGGTCTAGCTCTTCGAGGGTGAGTTGTTTGGTCTCCTCGACGAAGAACAAGATCAACACAAAGGCGACAATGTTGAGACCTGCGAAGAAACCTAGTGTGCCAGCCATTTCGAAGACAGCGTTAATTCGGGGGAGGAGGATTGTTAGAAGGCCGGCAAAGAAGAGATTAATCGAGATAGCGACCGATGCGCCCTGGAGATGGATGGTTAGCGGGTGAGTGCTGGGAGTAGGTGATGGCATACCGCTTCTCTGTTCCTCAATGGAAAGCTATACGAGATAAGCCAGCGTCACTTAGTAGTAAATCATAAGAAACTAACCTTTCAGACGCTAGCGTGAATGGAATCGGCCCAAGACCTGGGGAATACGCTGCTGCAAACACTACCAAATCTTAGCTTCCACTTCTGTAGACGTGGTGTATACTCCTCACGATATATAAAGATGATACCAGCGACAGAACCCGCAGTATCCGCTTCAGGTTTTGGCTGATCGCCAGAATCTTGCTGAGGCGCTACGGCGTAGGAAATTGTTGCAGCCATGAGGAACATGCTCATCATTGGTAATGTTGACAGAAGCCAGCTTCGACGTCCGATGATGTCAATTGATCTATGTTTGTCAGTGCTGTAAGCAAGTACAGAGTGTGGGGAGCTACCTCATTGCCAGCAGCCCAAAGAAGAAGTTGACACCTCCTGTCTTTTGTAAGTCATATGCTGTTTGATCTCGAGTTCAGATGCATACCGAAGCCGAAGCTGTAACCCATACTGGTCTTTACACCGTAGTCACTGAACATGCCATCTGGGCACTGTTAGCGATACCTTAAAGGGAGTGCAGGAAGGATTACTCGAGTAGAATGCAAACACATTAACTACACATGTTAGTTAAGCTGGTTCAACGGGCACAGCATGGTAACTAACTTCCACACATCTGTTGCGCCAGAGCAACAACGCAACTACTCCATAGGGCATTTCTGAGTCTTCGTCTCGTGAACAGAGGTTTGAACTGATCTACAGAGAGTCTAGTCACGACTAGAATGAGAGATGCGTATGTCAAGCCAGAGCTAAGCGTTTTGTCTCTTCGTTCCTTATTCTTAGCCTCGACTCCGTTGTGGTATCCAGGATGGGGGTTCTTGTCTCGGTGGTCGTGGTGAATGGGATGCTCCTCGTCTTGAGTGGACCACCAGATCAGGAACAGATCACGAGTAGCTTGGAGCTATGCAATTTATTAGCACTATTGGGGTATCATTCAAGAACATAGAACTTACTCTCGTTGGTCGAACTTGAAGAAGAATGCCAAAGGCGCGATCAAGATTATAATTTGGAGTCCCGGGCCGCATATAGAATCTTGGACTCTCGTAACAGAAGCAAACTGCAATGAACAGAAGTAGCGACGGTACAACAGGAGCGGCAGCGATCCATTGCAATGCGTGGTATCGACCTCCGTGTTCATTCAGAGTTTGATTAGGGAGACCATCGAGAGTACTGGTCGCGGCAGCAATCACAAAGTTTATGACGAAGCCGACCATGATACCACAAGCCACCCTAGGAAGACAGATTAGATATTGAAGATGGAACACAAAATGACGCTTACCAGAGTTGCCAAGCGAGGATAGTTGAGCCTCGCCAGTATCCAACAGCCGTCTCTGAGGCGAGAATAGGGGCACTGACCGCCTTAATACCCATAGCTACGCCTCCAAGTCAGTTCCCAAGATAACATTTGCTGTACTCATAAGACTCACCAACTCCTCCGACAATTCTTGCACCCAGAATTTGCTGCCAAGTAACTGCAAAAGCTGACCCAATCGAGCTGGCAATAATGAGAAGCGCCGAGAGGCCAAGGGCGCCCCGTCTTCCAAGGCAATAATTCACCGGCAGAGAAAGTGGTGCGCCAGGAAAAGCAGCAGTTAGAAATGGAATCGCATTCATGCCGCCCAGTTGCCATTGAGCAGTACTGTCAGCTCCGTTACTCTGCGTTTCATCCTGCTTCTGTATATCAATGCCAACAGTCTCCACAAACAAACTCATAGCGTTGATGGATGATTGGACATGGCCTTGTAGAAATGCTGCCAGTGATACTGTGCAGATAATTATGAGCATACCACGTTGACTAAAGAGTCTCTCCCGCTCGGCGACCAAGCTGTCTTTCTCATTTTGCGTAAGTTCGACTACAGGGGAGAGATTTGTGATTATGCCTTTCGAGAGACGGTAATAATAGTTTCCGTTCTTGGCAACCTCTGCGGCTCGTTCAACTTGATTACGTTCGAGAGATGGAAGGTCTCTGCAGAGAGCGTCGATGCCCTTTCGGAGGACAGGTTCTGATACACCCGCTGGTGAAGTTAGTATGGCGATGATGTGAGGAACAGGGAGGGTAAGTTTACCTAGAGAGTTTCCGAATTCATCTCGGTTATGGATCTGTTTCTCGATCCATGCTTCTAATCGTTGTTTGAAGCTTGTCTTTGGGGGTTCTCGATTGTCGCGTTCAGACATGGTGATGAGGGACGTGTAGTTCACAATGCACGACAGCAATCAATTGAGGTCATTGAAGGTATTGAGGAAACAGGAAGATCAGTAAATCACAAGAGGACTTTTGGACCCCAACTGACTGACCTTGAGAGTCTGCCTTCAACATCAGGCTCTCACAACCCATGTTCGGCTGAACAACAATTTTGGCCCCCAACACAATATGTAGGACAACCAAGGCAGACCAACCGCGCCGCTCTTGTCCTGCGTGAAAAGAAGCCACAGTCACTACAGTACGAGGTCAGCTGAGACATGCCATCTCCAACAGCAGATACTCGAGTGCAGATCAGCGGGTCAAACAACCGCCTTTGGTACATGTCCCGTGGGGAAGCACATATCAGCCCTATCAGTGATTGTTTCTGCCGGTTAAAGTGGCGAACGTCTCGGGTCCTTTTGATGCAGGGAGTTGAAAGCAGATTGGGTATGAGGATCATCTGACGAGTGCTGTTTGTTGGTTTGTGTTACTGTTACAAATGAGTCGAGGCTCACAGCACAGCCTGGTTTCATGCTCATGCGGGGTGGGGGTGGTGCTGCAATATTCGTCATCTTGATTTCCTGTCTGTCACTGCCCTTCTCATACAAACAAACATACAAACCCTCCGTCATGGTCCTGAACATCTCAAAATGGCAGAGTTAGCCTCAGCCGTATTGAACTTCATCGCCTCCGGTCTATCAACATGGCACCGTATCGACACGGTCATAAACTCTATCAAAGATGCACCGAGAAACGTAGAGCACTGGAGAGTTGTTGGGTGTGTATTGAAGGAGTCGTTGAGTCAGATGGAAGAAAGGATTCGACACCGACAGGATTATTTAACGGCACCGGAGCAGAATCTTTGTAGGGCAATTGACAGGTTTACCAAAGACTTTTTGAGCGATCTTGAGGAGTTGGAGAGGACGATACCCAAGAGAAAGGGAGGACGATTTTGGGTCGAGTTAAGATTAAAACTCCAGGAGGATAGAGACTTGATCACGCGACTCAGTCGCAACTGCCAGATATTCCAGTTGACTGCTTCCGCACTTTCTTTGTAAGTTTGATCTCTCATTTTAGCTTACGTACATTATTCTTACGAGTTTCATCAGATTAGATCATTCGCTGACTGACACCTCTGGCAATCGCGTCCATCAATTCCTCGAGGGCTTCAGCGACGATAACCCCGAACAGCTCAACAGCGACGAAGCGCCCGATTTGCACAAATGGAGAGAAGCTCTCTACGAAGTCGCTGACATCGCAGCGCAGCACGAGTTTCCCGACCCTTCACCACATGAGCACACACCAAACGACAACCAGACACCCCGACGTCCTTCAGGTGTAAGTCCCATAGAACTTCAATACCGGTTCGAAGCCGCCGTGTCTCGCGCGAAACGCATGTTTGAGGCTAAACTACCTATCATGGCTAAGAAAGCACATGATGAGGCCATACAATATGGGGGAGAAATGCAAGCAATTGACGCGAATGCTATTGGTATTTCTGAGTTGGTTGATATGGAGATTACATACGTGCGCATCATCAAGGCATGTGTTCCCTTCGTCGACTCATATGAAGCGCTTGCGTGGGAGCGGTTACAGAATCTCAAGTCCAATCTACTCAAGCACACTGGCTCAGGTGTCAATCTTGAGTTTTTCAGCGAGCAAGAGAAAGTCGGGATTTTATGCGCTGATCTACGTGATCGCGAAGGAGCCGTTGAGTTCTTGAGGATGTCGCTTGATGCGTACCTCTCCAATTGCAATGAGTGTGCCGACAGGATACCCCGGATATCGATGCTGGTTTGTGAGCAATACGAATGCATGGGGCAGTGGAATAACCTAGACGCGTTCAAGAAAGTCATTTTTGACAAACTAGGCTATGATCCGGCGTCGGAGCCGAATGCCCTCGCCAACACGATAAGATGGTGCCGTCAACACGGATACGAAGCGGCGGAGGTACAAGGGCGGCTTTATATACCCGAGGAGAGCTATATCGATAGAACACCGCTTCACGATGCGGCCGCGGATACAACTATTGAGTTGGAGATTGTGCAACAACTGATACCCATAGTCTACCATGCGAGGCCTGATGCGAATGGCGACACCCCTCTACTCATCGCGGTACAACACTCTAACAATCTCGCACTGCAAGCTCTACTACGAATCACGGGTTCAGTCCATGTATGGGACTCTAAAGGCAGTACACCGCTACACCGATGCGATAACGACGAGACACTCAAGTTACTCCTTGACGAGATCAAAAAGCCTGTTCATCACTCCTCCCCAGACGAACGGGGCTTCAACCTCGTCCACATAGACTCAACAGACGGCTATGGAGAAACAGTACTTCATAAGGCATGCGAGAAGGGAAACGAGCGAATGGTCAGACTATTAGTAGCCGAGGGCGCAGACGTCAATCTTGTGTCTGGATCCAACGAAACGCCGCTGATGATCACTTGTGTCCCATGCGAACTCAAAGGAAAGGGGAGGTTAAGTAAAGAAAGACAACGCATCGTGGAAATGCTGGTGAATTGTAATGCGGACACCAAGTATAGGGGTGACTGGGGCAAGCCAGCTGTCCCAAAGAGTCTCAAGGCAAGGGGTTATAGCGATTCTGAGATTGACAAGATGCTTTCGCCCGACTTGACACGAAGATTCACTAGGAGAAGACAAGAGAGATTTTCTGTATCAACTATGAGCAGCTCTGAAAGACCATCCTTCGCACTCAGCGGCGTATCATCAGCATCGCCTGTCGAACTCGTAGGCGATACACCAACACGACCGATCGAGCTACCAATCACGCCTGTATCGACGCATACGCCACCAACTCTACAATCAGGAGGAACATGGTCCCAGTTACAGTTGGCTGAACTACCGGGATCAACGCCTGTTGTGGCAGTTGAGTTGGATAGCAGAACGGTTGAGGAGACAAACCAAAAGTTCTTGAAAGATGGGAGGATGAAGAGTATTAGGAAAAAGTTGAAGATATTAGGGAATAAATGAGGAAGGGTTGGCGTTTCGTTTGGCGCTGGCTGTAGAATGGTCTGGATGGAGCTAAACATTGAGCTCGATTTTATAACTTGATCAAAGAATCCTAAGATTATGACGGGATCTGACCCATTCGTGAGAAACACCCTGCTAGCATCTTCATGATATTGTAGCATAGGAAACGAGACCATATTCGTAGTTTTATTGCGCAGCTGCTTCCAATATTCCTAGTAGAACTCTAGCTTTTGGTAAGGAAAACACAGCCGCTTTGGCTCCTACTAATAGCTTTCTAGGACTTCTTGCCTCACATCATGAATGGCCGTTTTCCCGCGCCGTCTCGTTCTTATCATACAGAGATGTTGCCTCCCATTAGCACCATATCCTTCCCATTATCCTTGCTCGTAGCATGGTTGTCAAAATCCGCGTTTAACCTAGCACTATTACAGGTTCCCAGTAAATCCACCATGCGCCGCAAATCGCAATTGGTAGTCTCGGAGGTCCGCCCAATGTCGCAGCTCTTCCTCTTCGTCCTGCGATGTCATCTGTGCTGGGTCCTGTGCCTGTGGATCAACTCCTCCACCGCCAGCGCCTGTCTTTTCAAGCTTCACCAAAATGTTGATCAACTGTGACAATGCTTCCTCTGACTTCACGGCAAAAGGTCCCTTGCGCTCGGGTGCGTCGTTGAGAAGCGTCGACGCTACCTGGCGGATCTTGTTGATGAGCGATCCACCGTTGGGCTCCATGTTTCGTTGCGAAATTGACCCCAAAACTGTGAGAAGATTCTGCACAATAAGCTCGCGCTCGGCCGACATGTAGTCGTAAATCTCCTTCTCGTCGGATTCTTGAGCTGCCTTTTCCTCCTCTGACTGGCCCTCGATGGGATTGTTATCTTGCTGACGCTCTGCCAAGTGGACATCTCGCAAGTCGAAATACAATTCAACGAAATAGGAACGGGTGGCAAGTTGTGAAACAAAGATGTTGGCCTTTTGAATCTCATACTGGAGATGACGACGCCGAGCGGGCTGGTTCTTAATCACATTGCGCAAATCATGGGCTGGCTGGCTGTTAGGCCAGGCGGGAGGCACGTATTGCATGCCAGATTCGTCAAAGCTGGCCATAGTGTTTGACTCAACACTGTGGTCTCCAAGCTGTAGCTCCGGCGGCAGGTTGGCGGTGATGCTCTTGGCCGCAATGAGGCCATCCCGAAGCAAAATCCGCTGATCCGCCCAAGGGAGGGTGCTCATACCGTAAGCCAGCTCGAGACTAACAATACCATTCATGGTGGTGTAGATGTCAATGGCGAATCGGAAACCCGTCAACAGAGTAACACTGCCGTCCTGTTGATGAATGACTTCATTGGCAATAACGCAGATGTCGTCGACATTTTCCGGGTATGCAGGGTATGGGAGACTAGGTGTCGATGGTGCAATTACCATATCTGCAGACGAGGCACCAAGTTGGGAGAAGGATCTAGAACATATTAGCAAAGGCCATAACTAGAGTTACGAATACATACCGGACGCCCAGAAGAAGGCAATAAAAGATACGCTTCCCGATCTGATCTTTCACATGGTTGAATGGGAGAGGATCTGGCGAGCAGTTATCATTACCAAATGTCGGCAGATCTCCAGGGTGCTTGGGCCGATTGAATCCCAGCTCGCGGAGTAGGGTCAGGGTTTCAGCCATGAACTGGCCGGAAGCGTTCCACTGGTGAGTATATCCCGATGCCAATCCCAGGAAGTAGCTGGTCGCAGCATCGTCGAGAGTTTTTGGCTGCTTGAGCTGCCACTTGCTCCCTCGGGTCAAGAGCGCAATCTCACGGCATTTTTCAACCATGACAATGGCTCGGGGGAAGAGATGGGTACTGTGCTGAGCCTTGAGATGCTCTCTCGCGCTTCGCGGAAAGGACGCAACAAGAGAACAGATCATACTCGCTAGAAGACCAAGAAACTCGGGTTTGGTTCGGTCTTCGCGGTTGGCAAATGACTGGCGGAAGGTGGGTTCGTGTGGGAACGGCGCAAGTGGGTGGATGTACGTAAAGAAGTCGTCGACCAGGAGTTCCAACACTGGCATGGGCGCAATGGATTCAGCATCGAGAACACCTTCAGTGGAGATGTTCATCAATGTCTTCGCCGCAGTCTGAGGTGACGGAGACATAGATCCGAATACTGCAGCTGCCACCGCCGCTGATGCTGATGCTGATGCTGATGGCACGTCTATTCTAGAGCGCTTAGCAGCCTTCGCGGCTTCGGCATGCTTATTTGGAGGTCCTCGACGCTTCGTCTCGCGGTTGAAAGTGCAATCGACGCCAAGTTCTCTACACGGTCGGCAGGGAACATTCGAATCGTCGCATTTGACCTTTCGCATACTGCACATGTCACATGCCCGTCTAAGTCGTGTTAACTTGGGGTTGATGGTTGGGTCGCGCATAACAGCTCCATTTCCAGGTATAAGCTGAGTTGGCAATTCGGTCGCATGAGGAAGTCCATCTTGGGGAGATTGGTCCATGGGCTGATGCTGCTGTTGATGGCCGACGACCTCGGCAGCAGCCACGGCGGCATGTTGGAGAGCTTGGGGACTGCTGATATGGTGGTTGATAGCGTGAGCCGCATCGCTAGCGGCCTGCAGCATCTCGAGCCCATTGCTCGCGTACGCGTGGGCCGTCGCGTGGGAGGATGGCGATGGTGGAGGGGGTGAGCCCGACATGGCGGCGAGCTGTCAGGCCGCACCGGGCCTGCGGCGGAGCACGGAGCTCGTTGGCGGAGCTGGGGTAGACCGTAAGCGGGACCCTTGAAGATGGCGCCGGACTGGATGGTCGCGGCCTTCGCGATGGCTGATTGTCGGAGGATTCCCGGATGTTGGAGGGTGTTGAAGCGAGGTGAGGCCGATGAGCCGAAGAGAAGAATTTGGTGGACGACTAGGTCACGTGTGATATGCTTATGTAACCCAGCGCTGGCTACCCTAAAGATGAACTGTTTCTGGGCACGAACAAGATAACGTCTGTCTTCCTAGAGACTTCTTTATAGCTTTAGATAGCTATTATCAAACGCCATAGCCCTAGGTTGGGATACACTTTTTGGAAAGCAAGATTTATCAATACTTTGGCAAGTAATTTAGGACGAGATCTATCTATTCAGGCGTCCCTTTTTCTACATAGCGATTTTCACTACAGGATGTTTGGCCAGATGATAGACACCAAGGAACTCCTTTGTGTATGCCATCCAGGACTGCTCGGGTATCTTCGTATCAACAAGGATTATAGAAATGGCTCTTCGTGGGGTATAGATTTTCATCTGATGACTGGATCCTATCGGGAAATTCGGGAATCTGGCATCATGTCCCAGGCTGCGGCTGAACCGCACGGATGAGTCGAGACTACAAGCATAGACCTTTCAGAAATGAGCATTCTAGTCCAATATCCAATTGACCGAAAAGTGTGGCACTTTAAGATTATGGCCCCGATAACTCAAAGGCCACTCACTGTATGGAGACGACGATTGATAGTGCGTCTGTACTCCCAAGATTGAAGTTGATGACCTCTGCATAAACCAATTTGGCAGACATCGTTTGGACCCTGGTTGAGCTAGTTACTTGCTTCATAATCGACATGCGACTCATTTCTGAAACAATGTCATTGTGTAGATCTCGAACGACTTTCTAGAATCGGATTGTCTGACTTAGCGCTCGTCATCCGGATTTAATTAGCTTTCGCTATCCACCGCCTTCAACGGTTATTCGAAGCTTGAAGCTTGCACCAATCATATCAATCTGATTTTCCTTTTGTAACCAATGAACCAATAATAGCTACCCCCGCCGCAAGCCGCCGTTTCTTACCCACTCAAGCTGTCATGGAACCTCCAGGGTCCGATATAGAAGTTCTGATATTGCGGGCGCTTTATTGTTCAGAGATGCTTCTCAACTGTTTTTAGTTTTTCTCTGATGCATACTAAAGAAATGGACATCTCAAAATACATCAACTTTGTCATCTTCATCACTTCTCGGGTGCGTCCGGCTGGCGCCGATGTGCCCCACCCACTCCATCAGGCCACCATCACCATCGTCTGATAATATCGACCTGGCGTGATGCGCTCAGCTTAACAAAACACAGCGGAGCAAGGCGAGACTCGGGGAAGAGCTTTCATATCATGAGCATGAAAGCGACAGGAAAAAAAGTTGCCATGGACAAGGGACTGAGGGGTAATTGACCAAGGATGCGCAATTGAATAAATACCGTTGGCCTGGCTGTCGTTTCGCGTCTTGGACTTTGTATAATTGATCTGCTACTTGCGACCCGGACAATATTGAATCTTTCTGCAAATTGACTTGCGTCACACGATCTCTTTCTATCAGCTGAGCAATTAGCTGTCAAATACCGACTCCTCACTTCACCTTTTCCCTTGCGCCAACGAACTTTGACAGCTTCTTCGCGACTACAACCTCACACAGTCTGCATTCATTCCAAGACACAAACCGAATAATTAGACATCATTTACCTTTAGAAAAACTCCAAGAACACTTCAGAGACAGTCCTAATTGCCTCAAATCCAATCACACGCAATACCGCCAATATGACTTCACGACCTATGAAGCACATTGATCGCGAGGATCTCTACACAAACCTCGAAGCTCGCGTTCAGTATCTTCACTCCTTCCTCGACTTCTCAAGCCGTACGTACAGCCCCGACCAAGTCTCATGACTTATATCCTGAACCTCGCAATTGAGCCCATACCCAAGAAAGGATGAACTAACACCTTATAGGCGACATTGAAGCTCTCATTACAGGCGCGAAATACGTCAAAGCTCTTATCCCTGCCGTCGTCAACATCGTCTACAAGAAACTCCTCCAATACGACATTACAGCTCGTGCTTTCACCACCAGAAGTACCTCGTTCGAAGGCCCTCTCGATGAAGTGCCAGATGAGAACAGTCCCCAAATTCTGCACAGAAAGATGTTTCTGCGCGCCTATCTTATGAAGCTCTGCTCGGATCCTAGTAAGATGGAGTTCTGGGAGTATCTGGACAAGGTTGGGTACGTTTTCCTCACTACATTCCTGCATTAACATCAACTAACGTTAGTAGAATGATGCACGTTGGCCTTGGTCGCAAGCACCCTCTCCACATCGAATACGTCCATCTCGGCATCTGTCTCGGCTTCATCCAGGACATCATGACCGAAGCCATCCTCTCACATCCTCGTCTACACATCCAGCGCAAGACAGCCCTTGTCAAGGCTCTTAACAAGGTTATCTGGATCCAGAACGACCTAATGGCCAAATGGCACGTCAAAGACGGCGCTGAGTTCGAGACCGGCGAGTCTGATATCGAGATCGAGCGCGAAGGTTATCTGCATGGAAGGCGCATCATTGGTGAGGGCAGTGAGTCTGCCACTGATGATGATGCTTCAGAGCATCATCAGCCCTCGCGAATTCCGCATCCTACAGGTATGCCGGCCGGTGGTGTGTGTCCATTCTCGGGAATGGGCGCTCCGGCTGAGGACGAAGAGAAGTAGATCGGCTGCGGCTTAGTGGTCGAGGATTGGTCTCGAACATGAGGCAGCGATGGACTTTCAACAATACATATCTGGCGTTTGTGATAATGACTTATTTGGATGGTGGGTTCAGGGCATTTGGGGTTCAGGGAAGTCTTTTTGGACCAATTCTTTAGGATAGAGTGTTAGCTGAGAATGATGGGTAGAAAGAATACCACAACTCTTTCCCACTTAATTATGCTTTCTTTTTGGGAGGTCAAGCTTAATCCATCGATCCCTTTCACATGTGATACCGCTTAGATCCTTGTATGTCATTGCAAGCATTCATGAATGTTTCTGGCATTCAAAGCACCAGCTTTGCAAATAGCACGTTGCTCACTATAAATTTTTATGGGGCTAATATTTATTGAAGGGTACCTGATATCATATATACCTAAGTTTAGGTAGTTATTATAATTCTTTATCCCATAAGCTCTACGGCGTCTAAAGAGATTCACGGGACAATTTGTAAACCACAAGCTTTTGGTCTCCCATACGATTTATCAAGGCAAGCTTACTATGAAGACTGACCTGGACTTTTCCTCACTTGCGTCATGGCGCTGGAGCTTTTCGTCCTACTTGGAGGGGCAGCGGATCCTCGATTGACGGATCACGATTGTTAAGTCTGGACCATCTGTCACCTCAAGGTTCCTGGGCGATCAACTAGGGGCTCCATCTGATATTAATATGAGGCAAATGATTGGATCGTGATTGGGCTTCAATAGCGGGATGACGGACAGTCGTGGATGTTTTTGTCATTGGCGGATCCTGGAAAGTGCCCCTCGGTGGGGTTCTTCAAGCTTGGAACTGAAGAGATCCATGTGATGATATGATGGACTTGAGTAGGTCTGAGCAGATAAGAGGAGGCATCTTATCGATGGAGGATATTACTGAGCATAAAACGCTCAATATAGTGGTTGGTTCTGTGTGTGTCAACATCAGGCAGTTCTTGTCACTTGTAACGGTGTTACCGGGCCGGGATGTTGAGTCGTCGCTAGGTTCTAGACAGTCTCGAACCTCTTGGAAACTTCAGTCAACCTCCAATAGCAGCTCTTTGATAAACCACACATCAGTCAAGGCAGAGAAGACGCACATATCGAACGGGCGAGACAGAGGAGAGAATGTAGGTAATAAGACATGCCCTACACTCACTACAGAAGCTTCGTGATAGGATCGCATAGCAGAAGGCTTTTGAGACAGAGCTTAAGAAGTATATCGTTAGTTGACCAACAAAAAGACTCGGACTAAGCCCGTTTTTCCTATTAGGCGATGAAAGAAGTGAAAGAAGCAATTGCCACATACAAAACAGAGACAAAAAGGAAGCAATCAGCTAAAATGGCTCACAGATGCAGCCACCATCGAAGATTATCTGTCTGCAGGTAGAGGTAGGGTAACCACCAATTGTCAGAGCCTACGGCCTCCATTTCTCGGATGTTCTCGCAGATCAGAGACAGAAACTCGGTAGAAACGTCACCAAGAAAATAGCAACTGCCGGAAAACGTGAACGTGCGGTCACCTTTGGCGGTGGATGGTTCAATGAAGGAGAGTTGAATGATGGATGGCCCGGCCCGCTATAGCACTGGGCTGGGCTGGGCTGGGCTGTGTTAAATTTGGCGGGGTCTTTCCCACAGGGTGACTCCGGGGGATAAGCCCCGGATGCGGCTCGAGGTGGCCGGACTTGCACCCGAAAACTGACCGGTCCACGGCTAATCTTGAAGGAAAAGCGCACCGACTTTTTTTTTGAGTGCCCAGAAGCAGCGTCATATATTATTGAGCAATAAGAATGCAGAAGCTTGGACAAAAACTGCGCAGTATAGTGATTTTTCGGAGCACAGCAACTCCCAGAAGTTATCGCGAAGAATCATGACTTATACGCGATTCTGCAAGTGCGCTGGCATCTCGGGAGTGCACCTCCGTTGAAAGGGGGTCTCACCGTCTTTTGTTTGGTTCGGACTGTCTGGGGGCAACTTTGGAGCTGGAGCTGATACCTGTGCCGTATTGCTTGTTTGTTGTTGGTGCATTAACCTGTGGAGACTTTGAATAGCATCTCATCGATCACGAAGTGGAACTGGGCCTGTCGATGATGGCTAGAGTTGACGATCTTGGAGCTGCGTACCAAGAGTTCGGCATGGGGAGCTATGAAGCTTGATGATTGACGACTAATCACTACTGAGGACCAAAACACCAAAAAAGAGGATTCACTATGTCTCAGACTTGTCGTTTCCACTTGAGAGTGCCGCATCGTGAGAAACATCGTTACAGCAAGTTTGATGCTACCCGAAACCAAGTCCTGGACCTTGAGTACTAATCTCAGACGATCATAGGCATGAGTAAATGGCAGAGGGGCTTGATAAATACATCTAACCAGATATTAGCAACTTAGAATGCTGAGTAAGTATTCTCTGTGCTTTCTCAGCTTCTTGGATAATCGATAAGCATTTAATGGTGTTGTCGGCCAAACTATTTTGACAAAGCCCCTCCCCCGCCATATCCCCAACTCTCGCACGGTTGGTCACATGGAAACAAACCATGCGAGGCCCCAGATATCCAATTCTTTAACCTTTCTATATGATTCGATATGTTAGGACAGAATCATGTAGAGGCAAAATAACAAGAACGCAGGTACAAAGTGGTAAGATACTTGCAGGACACCGCCAAGTTGTCTCATGATGTGAGTATTGGTGCTGTTGGAGACTATTTGAGAGAATGGAGAAACAAACTACCTCCACTATACGTACAACATCCGCGTTGATAGACAAACCTAAACCTTGCCTAGTCATTGAATGTTCCTCTGTACCTGATCGGCATTATATTCTGGGCTCTCTTACAACATAACATATCTTGGCAGATGTCGGGCCTTTAGGAATTTTGCTCCGGCGCGTGAGCCAGAAAGTGTGCTGAGAGCCCACGAGACTGCTATTAACATGGGGAGATTACAGTTTCCGGGGTAATTGAATGAGGAGAAGTGGTATGAATGGGATTGTGAACAGTTTATTTCGTTTGGCCTTGCATTGACTTGGGATACACCTTCAATTGCTTTCAGAAGTGGTCCTTGAATGGTGTCTTACCCACTTTGACTTTGTCCAGACCCAGGAAAAGTTACCCTGTGCGAGTTTAATGCACCCGCAAAAAAGCAAGGCATCTTTACTGTAATAGTAAAGAATGCCCCACCATCACCAGTCGTTCGTACTTACCTATGGGCCTCGTCTCAGCAACACACGACGATGAATCGCCGAAACCGCCCGGCCCGACTTAACAAAGGCTAGGCCTTAATTCAACTTGGGTAAAACAGTCGTAGGCATCTAACGTCACCGTCAGTTAATCGTTACTCGCCCTATCCATATCCAGCCTGTAGAATCGCTCCTTTCCCTTCCCTTCTCTCTAGTCCCGCTCGACCTACGTATCTAAACCATCCATCCCTCCTCTGCTTCCACCTTACAACCTCTCTCTCTTCTTCCACCTCACTCTCACTCAACCACTCTTTACTCCTCGCGCAGGTTGTATAGCCTTGCTGTAACATTCTTCTCTTCTATCTATCGCCTTCCGCCTCATACTAACCACGGAACGCGAGCGCGCATTACTACAACTTTCTCCCTCCGAGAGAGCCAGCGATCCCCTTCCTCCGACAAGACGACCCCAAAGGAGACGCCAGCTGACACCTTCTCGTCCACGATTCTCCTCATTCTCTTTCTCCCCCCGAGCCTGATTCTCAGATCAATTTTCTACCAGCAAAATGGCAACCTCCAGCGAAACCACCAGCGCGCCCAACTTGCGCCGCCGCGAGTCCTTGTCTGAGATTCGAGCTGCCAACCCTGACTTGGCTCTGAGCGGTAACATTATCTCGGCTACCTTCAACACACCGCATTCTTTCGTCTATCGAAAAGGCGGTGATTGGGTATGTACATGTAACTCTTCACCTCGCTTCGCTTCGCTTCGCTTCGCTTCGCTTCCTCAACATTTCATCTCGTATCAGCTACGGTGTAATTACTGGGGTGGACTCTAGCTTGCATTTCATTTTCCCCTCTTCTCCAACCAAAGCTAGAGTAGAGCTCCCAGCTCCAACTCCCCTCCCCCTCGTCTCGCGCCCTGCTTATCACAAGGATATTTGAGCCTCAACTAAATCTTTCTACCTCTTAGGACTTGAAAAGTCGTCGCGGTCAATCCGCTCTCTATGACTCGTTCGCATACCTCTCCTCCGACGCTACTCCATGGAACCACACTGTTGTTGCTTGGACCGGCGAGATCGACGCTCCCACCGATGACGTCGTTTCGTCGCCCGGCACGCCCGCCCCAAACACACTTGGTGCGACCTCTCTCAACGCTCTCTCCGCACCTGTTCCCATTGACGGAAACACGCGCCTACCGACTCCTCCCCCAATTGACGGCCTTTGGGTTCCTCGCGAGGACCAAGACCGCCTCGAGTACCGTTTGTCCCACAACAAGACTATCCGCACCTACCCAGTCTGGCTCTCCGATGAGTCCGAGGCCACCTCCGAGGGTATCCTTCTCAAGGACCAGGCTCGCTGGCGACGATATGCTGAACAAGATCTCTACACTCTTCTTCACTACAAGCAACATGAGCCGACCGATGGCC
The DNA here is from genome assembly GCA_012932025.1 of Fusarium austroafricanum. Taxonomy (NCBI): domain Eukaryota; kingdom Fungi; phylum Ascomycota; class Sordariomycetes; order Hypocreales; family Nectriaceae; genus Fusarium; species Fusarium austroafricanum. Next base: position 77,488 of record JAADJG010000047.1, on the reverse strand, counting down.
GACGTGAGCGTGTTCAATGGGCCGATTACTATCGAATGAACCAGAAGTTTGCCAACAAGATTATCGAGATCTACAAGCCTGGCGACATCGTCATTATTCACGACTATTTCCTCATGCTGCTTCCCAGCATGTTGCGACAGAGAGTACCTAACATGTACATCTCGTTCTTCTTGCATTCGCCCTTCCCCAGTAGCGAGTTCCTCCGCTGTCTGCCCCGTCGCAAAGAGGTACTCGAGGGTATTCTGGGCTCCAACCTCATCGGCTTCCAATCCTACAGCTATTCTCGCCACTTCCTGAGCTGCTGCACCCGAATTCTCGGTTTTCCCTCTGATACACTTGGAATTGACGCTTATGGAACGCGCGTCCAAGTTGGTGTCTTCCCCATTGGCATCGATGCTGCCAAGGTTGAGAGCTACGCCTGGACCGATGCTGTGACAGCCAAGTACAACGCACTGCGCGAGCTTTATCACGGAAAGAAGATCATTGTCGGTCGTGACCGTCTTGATAGCGTTAGAGGTGTCGCACAGAAGCTGCAGGCTTTCGAGCGCTTCCTCGAGATGTACCCTGAGTGGCGTGAGAAGGTGGTCCTCATCCAGGTCACCTCACCTACTAGCGTAGAGGCGGAGAAGGAAGACCTGGAGGACGACACAAAGGTTGCTACTCGAGTCAACGAGCTCGTTATGCGCATAAACGGCATGTACGGCAACCTGAGCTTCTCCCCTGTCCAGCACTACCCTCAATACCTCAGCCAGAACGAGTACTTTGCTCTTCTACGCGCTGGTGACATTGGTCTCATCACCTCTGTCCGTGACGGTATGAACACCACCAGTCTGGAGTACATCATTTGCCAAAAGGAGGGCAATGCTCCTCTTATTCTCTCGGAGTTCAGCGGTACCGCTGGCAGCCTGAGCGATGCCATTCACATCAACCCCTGGGATCTCAGCGGTGTTGCTGAGAAGATCAACGCTGCCCTCACCATGTCGGAAGATAAGCGACAGGCTATGCAGTCTCGCCTGTACCGACACGTCACTGAGCACAATGTCCAGTCTTGGATCACTAAGTTCATCCGCAAGGTGTACAATGTCCTTGGCGATACCAGCTCTGCCAACTCCACCCCTCTGCTAGACCGCGCTCTTCTTCTCACTCAATACCGTTCAGCCAACAAGCGCCTGTTTATGTTCGACTATGACGGTACCCTGACACCCATTGTGCGTGAGCCTAGTGCTGCAGTGCCCTCTGAGCGTCTTATCCACACCCTCGATCTATTGGCCGCTGACCCCAAGAACGCCGTGTGGATCATTTCGGGGCGTGACCAGGAGTTCCTGAAGCAGCACCTTGGTAACAACACCCGGCTTGGATTCTCAGCTGAGCACGGCAGCTTTATGAAGCACCCTGGATCAGATGAGTGGGAGAACCTTGCGGAGAAGTTCGATATGGGATGGCAGGCTGAGGTGATGGAAGTTTTCGAGAAGTACACAGACAGGGTCCAAGGTTTGTTTCCTTGTAAATTCTATACTCAACATATACTGACAACAAGTAGGTTCCTTCATCGAGCGAAAGCGATGCGCTTTGACCTGGCACTACAGATTGGCCGACCCCGAGCAAGGCATTCACATGTCGCGAGCGTGCCATAAGGAGCTCGAGTCGACCGTGGGTGTCAAGTGGGATGTTGAGGTGATGCCCGGCAAGGCCAACATCGAAGTCCGCCCCACGTTTATCAACAAGGGCGAGATTGCGAAGCGCCTTATCACCATGTACCATACCCCCGGTGCTTCCGAGTCTGAGGGGAAGTCCGACACCGGACATCTCGAGTTTGCCCTGTGCATGGGAGATGACTTTACGGATGAGGACATGTTCCGCAGTCTGAACGCTGCGTCAGGACCCGTGCTGGACGCCAACCATGTCTTCACAGTCACAGTCGGTGCGAGCACCAAGGTGACTTTGGCCAAGTCGCACCTCCTGGAACCAGAGGATGTGATCGAGTGTGTGGCTCTCCTGGCAGGCGTCCAGGATACAGGAGAGCGCCTAGGCGAAGTGAACCTCGGCGCGCTGAGCGCTGTTGAGGGACATATTCCTAGTGAGAAGCTATAATGAAAGAATGAGTGTAATTTTGGTAGGCGTTTTGGACAAGACGAAGATAAGATAGACGGGTGAAGGGCGTATGGAATGGATAGTATGATGAAAGGGCAGACTATGGAAAATGAAAGGAGCGTTGGGGATATGCATGACGGACACAGTTCTTGAGCATTCATGATGGATCTTAACAAGCGTATGTCAACGATAATAATGAGTTGAAGTCAAGATATTCTTTGTAATCGTCCAAGAATAAATTTGTAGACTTGCTATACGAGTGTTTGAATCTTGAGCTTTATTGCGAGGAAAACTTGGGAGTTTTGCTGCACCCCTTTGTGTAGAGGCTCATGTGTAATAAGGTTCATGCTCGCGCATGCAGCTTCATTTCAACCACTGAAGTCAGTTCTTGTGTACACCCTTGATGAGCCATTCATTGGCAACACAGCCGCCGGCCCGGCTGCCCCTAATCTGCTTCTTCTTCACTGTTGCTAGTCTAACACGGTCAAACGCGACTATAACGGCCCTCTATCACTCAGCGATGCACTTTACAATCACCTCGTGCTTCCTCCCGAGCTTCCGCATCGACAAGACGCAAACTGCCTGCTTTATCCAGCCAAGACTTCCACTCTTTTGCCAATAAAGAGACGTAGGGAAGACGAGTGTAAGTTTACCTGCCTAGTATAATGACCCATGGATGCTTTGGTGTGCGTGATATGTCGCTATGGATCACACCTCAATTCACGTGCTTAACCGATTCCTATCTTTCTTCACTGAAAAAAGAATTAAGTATGTTTGTCTTTGAGTGGATATTTGACAAGACTCGGGGGGCTCATCCACCAACTTCTAGATTCTTGAACGACGATATGAGGGTTTTGGAAGGATCTGACTGGCATGCTACGGCACGTCTAGCCCTTTTCCTCTGCACCATAAGTTGCCGAAGTTCGTCGGATAGTTTGTATACCCTCTTTTTGTTCCCCAGAATGTGATTTACATCCAGGGCGCATACACGGTCCCAAAAATATTGCCATTGTATGGGGGTGAGTGTTTCTTGGTCCTGTTCAAAACACCAGGAGTGGTCCCGTCCTGGCCAAAATCTGGAGCGACAGAATTCACTGGATAACTGGGTCCAGTCGCAGACAGGTGAAGACATCTTGAGCATCATGGCATCTACTGAGTTGAGATGTAAAAATATCTGGCAGATCAGCTCTTTTGGCAGCTTGCTGAAAAGATCTTAACAGTCTTGCGCTTTATGTGCCGAACTCCGTATTGGCTGAGTAGATTTCTTCCCACATGACGTGCGGTTTGCTCTCGAAGTTGTCGACTGTAAGTAAAGATTTGCCAAGAATATGATGTTTGGTGATGAATAAATAGGAAGAGTCTTCGGCAGAAGTCCAACAGCAGTAAAGTGTTTGTCAGTCATTGTACCATGGTCGAAAGCCGGGGGAAGTCGACGTTTTATGCCTTGAGCTGCTGCATAGGAAAGTTAATTATCCATCATGCGAACTTTTGAGGGAATTTACTAGAAAGTGTATCGTATCACCTGAAGTGTAAAGAAGAGAGATGACTTTTAGATGTGTTACCTTGATTGTTATTGGATGTGGATGTATCTATTCTGCCCACCAAAGTCTAAACAACGAGTTATTTTGATTGGTCTTAGATTAGTTAAGAAACCTTCAGGATCGTCTGAAGCCGGGGCATTATGCTTTGTCTCAAAAGATAGAGAAATAGATTTGGATGTTTACAGAGGGAGAAAGGGTCATCCAAATAAATCCGTCAAGTGATTAATGACAAGGTAGGTATTGCGCGGTAAATCACTGTCAATCAGTGACAGGCAGAAAAGCGGGAGGAATGTTTATTTGAAGGCCAGGGGTGATGATGTTGAAGCTGTGAGGTCTTGAGTGGCGAAAGATAATTCAAAGTGGCCAAAGAGGCAAAAGGCAAACCCGACCTTACAGCAGAGCAGCTTCATGACTACATAGGTATGACCCTGGTCAGTTTCATGATAGCTTCAATTATAGTTGACTGGCTTGCAATTAACGAAGGTCCTATAAAGGGCAAAGAGACTATTTTCCTTACGCCATGGCCTCGTAGGTCTCTTTACCTTAGCTTCTGCCTACCTCGGACTCAGAGATCATGCACATGAGCTACTCCCGCATGAATAACTTGCAAGCATAACATCTTCTCATTTTTAATGTGGAAAAATGTCCTTCTCTCGTTGGCAGCCGAAAGCTAGTAGTACTAGTAGTGGCTTGTATGAGCCGGTAGCATCAGTTTGCGTGTCGCCGCATCATGTCATGACCTTCTAGCCACGCCAAAATACTGCCTATTCTATCTGATACAGTCCCGCCTCGCTAGGAGCCAAAGTTGAAAGAAGGCCCGTCATAGTTAGGCGATCCTCGCTCTCATCCGAACCAGCCTTCTCAACAATAACGCTATGGTCTCTCACCCTGACACCTGTCAATTCTGCTACGCCCTCTCCAGCACCATTAGGCATATACTCCCTTGCATAGAAAGGAAGATTCACCTTCCTGTCCTTGACCATCGATTCAATAGAGTATAATACCTCCTCTGCAACAGGAAACGCCTCTCGAAGCTCTATGAGTACCCGGCACGCCTTGATGAAGGTTTCAAGTTGGATAGGGCTTTCTTCGATGGCAAAGAGCACTTTGAAGGCACAGACGGAACTAGCTTGGATGAGCCAATGTTCATTTCGGAGGGTATAAAGAGCACGAAAGTGCCAGATCGTTGACATAGCGTTTGTTGCGTGGGCGTAGGATGTTAGACGGGGGTGGAAGGGGCCGAAGATGGATTTGGGGATGTTGTCGAAGGGTTGGAGAACGCTAATTGCTACTAGATCTGCGCTGAGACTGAAGGTCCTGGTTAACAAGACGCCGTGAACAGCGTGGTATATGGTATAGACTCACTGTAGGAGTACAGCAGCTGGAAGAACTGCATTCTCAGCCCTTAACTCTTCTGGCAGGGAGAACTTCCACTCCATAATACGAGAGTGTAGCTCAACTGCACGTCCTGAGTTCTGAGACGGCGAAACACCTTGTTCAAGTGGAATGAGAAACTCAAGCACTTGTTCTGTTATCTCGGTAAAGTTACACTCGGCCTCAAAGATCTCACGCTTGAACGACCGTTGAGGCACTACGGAAGCAGGATATGAGAACCACCAGTACTCAGGGTTCTCCCTTCTATTAAGCGGTGAGGTTTCTTCCTGCCATGTCTTTGCTCGTGCGGGCTTTTTTATGACGAGACGACGGCAGATGCCGTGCATTGGTTTCCTGAACCACATATCAGATATATTGGCTCCCAATGTGTATGCGACTTACCAGTCCCAGACGTAGAAACCCCATTGTATCCACGACAAGGCATGCGCCTCAGCTCTCTGTCTCGAACCCGCAATAGCAGTATCAGTAGAACGCTGAATATCATCAAGTCGAAGCGCCATGTATCGCGATTGCATGAGACTATGGAACTCAAGCGCTGATTCTCCATCACCTAAGGCGCCCTCATATACATACATGAGTGCTAGACCCTGAGTAACTGGTAATGAAGGACGCGTATCTTCGAGTTGGAGACAACGTATGGCTTCTTTTGCGAAGACTTGGCCTCTTGTTCTTAGAGCACCGGGCATACTGAATGTCGCTGAGTTCGTGGAGTGTAACTGCGTTCTGGATTAGTCACCAGGAGGTAGTACGAAGTTGGTGTGAAAATGCCTACATACGCAACTAACGGCCAAAAGAGCATTTACAAGAAACGGAGAACAGAATCTCAACTCCGAAGGTGAACCCAAGGTCGTAGGATCGCGATACTTCAAGTCCTCTTCCAAGATCGTTCGGTCGATGATGCGGTTACATGCTGTATCCCAAGTCCAGAACAATAGAAAAAGGTGGCTTAAAAACTTGTCGTCTTGCATTACGTTCGTCCATCGGGAGAGCGGGAGTGTATATCCTGAGATATCGGCGAATGGAGAACCCTCAGATTGCGCATCTCGCCAGGGCTCTTCGAAGGATTGGCCAGGGTGACCACTTCTGACATGTTAGACGGAGTGTGTGACTAGTATGCTGGCTCTGCATTCTACTCACGAAGCTGTGAGTCCTGCCCGAGTCTGTGTCTGTTGCTGGGTCTGAGAAAAGCTCATACGGGCTGTGGAGAAGGTAGGTGAGTTGGCACTCCCAGATGTGGTAGGGCTGTTGGACGTATTTGCACTATCCTTTCTCAAAAGAGGATGTCTCTGCTGCAGAGTCGACAAATTCCCACCCTCAATGTCCTCAGTAACAGCCTTGACATCCTTCCCAGCTCGTATCCTCCGTAAAATCTCGTCTGTCTCATGAGGCTTCCCGCTCTTGAGAGATGAGTAAAGACTCTCGTGGTCGACCATTCGTTCTTTAAGTTCATCGTGCTTGCGCTTCATGGCTGCTGCTTCGGCTTCGAAGGGGTTACTCGCATAGTGACATTCGCGGCCAGCGGCGATACACGCAGAGCATCTTGGTTTTTGGCCGTTGCACTATAATTGTTAGTAACATGTATACATAGCAAGTATTCGTATAACCTTGGCTTTGCGTTGCCTGCAAGCATAGCATGCAGTCTTGACAGAAGTCCGCTTGGGAATATTTAGCTTGGGGGGCGGTCCTGATCCTGAGGGTCCATCTCGAGCTGGACCTGGCAAAAGAGTTCTAAACCGACTAGAAGAAGCAGGGTTGTCGTCCATATTTATACAAGTTTGAGAGGAAATGCAAAGACAAGAATGAGTTGCGAATGATGCGAGTTTGTGCTGCTAAACAAAGATCAGCCAACGATAGGCATTTTGGATCAATCGATCAAGGACATGGGGAGAGGAACGACTGCTAATTCGCTCTTCCAATGACCCTAAATATGGTCCATGCCTGTAAAACCGACGGCATTTTGTCTATAAATGATGCATACACGACGTCACCTTTACCCTGGCCTGGCCTGGCCCCCGGAGCTTTTTTCAAGCGAATTTGAGCTCCAGCATTACAAGTACCGACTTAGGTTCCTACTATACCTGCTTAACATTACAACAATCATCTAGTCTTAGTACATAACGTAATCACTGACAACTATATATAAATCATCGTCACATAGGTAGATAGTATAGTCTAGACTTCGATCTTAAAGTCAGCTTTCATTACAGCCCAGTTCTACGTCTGGGAACTTCAACACTATCATACTATGCGACATCATCATAACCGTCAATCACAAACCAGGTCTCCTCATCATCAATCTGTAAACAGAGCCGCGACTCCATTGCCAAACCAACTAACAGCCCAATACCAAGAAAAGGTCATGAGAATCCTGAGAAACAAGTCTAATACTAAACAGATATCTTAACAAACGCCAACAGAAACGCTTTAATCATAGGGTATCAAATTCAAACCCATCCTCCAAGCCCAAACCCGTCAAATGTCTCCAATATCCTCTGAAACTGCCCCGATGAATTCCAACAGAAAAGTGCAATGGCATTCGACAAGGCCAGCTCGTTCATATTTGCAGGATGCGTAGACAGACCACAAAAACTAAGATTCGACCAGGTCGTGACCATTTCCGCTTCATCTTCGCAAAATCAGGGTATCGTGTCGACGTATGAGGTTCTCGTTCATCCGTTTGCCGGCCATGCCCGGTTCAGTGGAGAAGTGAGCCAGGACACCCTTAATACAAAACAATAGGAAATGTTACTTTCAAGGAGAGGAACCATCTAACAAGCTCAGCCTGCCTCGCAAACTCCTGGAGCCCAGACGTATGAATGTGTTGAAGTGAATGCCGGTTCCATAAGCGAGCCGCTGATGCCGATCCAGGATATCGTTAAATGCTGTCATTCGAGTCCGAAACTGAGTTAAACCAGAGTAGGGATGTCGTTAAGTGCCAAAAAGAAAGAAAAAAGAGAAATTCATGCTCGTGTATCATGCACAAAACCCAGCCCGTAACGTGCGTCGTCTCCGCTACCGGATATAAAGCCAAAGTCAAACCAGGTCAAGGAAATAAGTCATAAAATCGTTAAAGTCATTGCCGTCTCAAAACGGCTGGATGCGTTGAAGACAGGGATAAGTGAAAGAGTGCTTGTCTCGTAGCCGATCAAGGTCAAAGGCATAATTTAGCTCAGTAGGCAGCAGCTGTCGATCCTTCACTTGTTGCAACAGCAACTAATGCTTCCAGGCGTCCCAGAGAGCCGTTACTGCCTGGCCGTGCTTGTTGTTGCTGCTGCTGCTGCTGCTGCTGGGCCTGCGGGTGTTGCTGTTGTTGTTGCGGGTGCTGCTGAGCTTGCGGGGGTAGCTGTTGCTGTGGATGTTGATATGAATGCTGAGGTGGTGGAGGTTCTTTGACGGGAAATCCACTGAAGCCAGTGAAGTTCGGATGTACCATTCGATCGACATGTGCCAACCGTGGATCCTGTTGCTCCTGTGCCAGCCTGCCATCTCTGTGGACAGATACAGGTCCGTTATACCACCCACGGCGCTTGCTTTCCCTTGATGTCGTAACAGAAGGAGCTGACATGGTGTGGTGATGGAGAGCTCGCGGGGCAGAGGTAGGCGTAGGCTTGGGACCTTGATATACTGGAGGCCGCTCCTCGAAACGGACAGTGGGAGGATTGAGTCGCACATGCTCCGCCTGGGCTTGAACTGCCTTGTTTGCTTCGGAGGCCCAAGTGCCCGCGCTGTCTCGAGGCGGTGTACTGTGATTGATGTCCAGGCGGGTGAGGCCACGCTGTAGGCTAGCATCATACATGTTGAGGTTTCGTCTCTCATCCTGCATGGGGGTTTCGGGGAGATGTGGTTGATATGAGGCGCGCATCTGGGGCTCTGGGTCGACCATCATCGGTGAAGGCTGTCTCCTAGGTGGAGTGGCAGGTCGGGGTGGGAGAGGGTCGAACGACTCGATTCCAGGCAGCCGGAAGGACGACTGGGAGTTGGAAGGGTTCGCGATCGGCGGTGGCGGGTTCGGACGGACTGATGACTGATTCACAACGGAGCTTAGCTGACTCGGGTTCCCATTTACATTGCGGCTGTCTGGATGCCATGTTCTTCGGCGCCAATCACCCTCCGACATTGATTCCCTCCGTGACCATTGAGAGGTCGACGAAGGAGTTGGGGATAGAGGAATGCCGTTACTGGTTGGCGGGAGAGCACCCACATTCGAAGAATTGGCAGGACCAGGCCCAAACATCATCGGTCTTGCCCCTAGTCCTCCAGGAGATTGGAACGGATTGGCTCCAGAAGGAACACTCAAACGGCGGCCTGGGGTACGAGTTCCTGTGGTATACATGCTGTGAGAGCGTGAGTGCGAAGTCGCTGGAGAAGAGACACCCGGCCCCCATCTAGGGCTGCTCTGCCCTGTTGAGAAGGTGGAAGAAGTCGGTGTTCCAAAATCACTTGGAGAAGCGGGCCGATAGTGAGGATACGAACCCTCCATAGCGCTTCGGTATGACTCCAATGACAATCGCGATCGAGGATCTGCCATCACCAACGGAGGCGGTCGCCTCCGTGCATCTTGAACGCTGTATGCAGAACCAACTGAGCTGACACTAGTAATACTCGATGTGGACAGTGACTTGGAATGTCCTCGTTGAGGACCACCAGCACTACCACCAGTCGAGGCTCTGGCTCGATTTCCCGCTTGCCTTATTCGATCAGGCCGCATTTGCCTTTGAAAGCGGGAACCAGTTGCAGCTAATGAGTCTAGAGGAATGTTCTCGTTAACATGAACCGTCTGTGCGTGTTGTCTCAGATTATCAAGTCTCGAAAAGCGGCGTGAGCAGTGGCATTGAAACGGGCGCTCTCCTGTATGTTTCCTATCGAATAACGGTCAGCATTACGACAAACCAACGCAACACGAAGGGAGCCAGAATTTTCACGAACCTTATATGTCTTGCTAGATGCTCGCTGCGTGTAAAGCTCAGGTTACAAGGAGGGTAATCGGTGCAGTAAAACCGCTGCGACTTCTTCTTCTTGTTTGACCGTGGCCCGTCTGCGCCAACACTTTCGTCATCAGATGCAGCACCGTCCTCGATGGTACCTGTTTCTCCATCGGAGTCATCCATATCTACATCTCCCGAGTCCCCTGACTTATTCGAATGCCGCGAATCGTGACGCTGTGGCATATTTGGTTTGGTCGGTTGTTCGGGCATTTGGATCCCTTGAGGGAAGGGACTTGATGGAAGAGGCTTCTGGCTAGCCATGCTGAAAGTTGCCCTTGTCGGAGTCGCAGCATCGTCAGTATGCATTGGGTGTGACTGAGGCGCTGTGTTGGGTCGAGGGGTAGCGGTTGATGAAGCCATGACGTCTTCGCGGGAGACCGTCATGGCCAGCGGGGAATTCACTGGTCGAAACGCGGCCGCCATGGCGACAAAGGTCGATATCTATACTGGCGACGATGTTCTAGATAAGACTGACTGACTCTATTCCCGTTGCGCAGGGTCACCTCTCGGGAAAGGACGAGGAAGATGCCCGGGGGTGTGCAACGTCCTGGTCGCACAGGTACGAGAAGCCGGTCGGGTAATCGTTATGCACCGCTATATGTGCTGTCGGGACTGCGTTATTTGCACTTAGACGGCAATAATCTTACTGAGGCTGAGAAATGCAAACCGACCAAAGCATTCAGCAGAAGATGCGGGGAGGGTGATGACGGCAGAGCGTAGGCAACCCCGTAGAGGACAAAGGATGGGGGAGAGAGATAAGAAGTAATAGTCCGGGGGTCAGAATGCAACAAGACACGCACACACGCAACGGAACATGTACAAGTCGATCGAGGCTGAAGGCGGATCCCGGCGGGAAAAGAGATAGATGTAAGGGGTTAAGAAGAGAGACAATGAGGATGGAGAAACGGGAGCGTGTGTGAGAGTTGTAAGAGGATGAGTAGAGGCGTTCTCAAACCCCTACAGTGCCCACGACTGCTAACTAAGGCCCGCCTTAGAGCGTGCGCAGAAATGCCGGCGGGGGAGGGAGGCGTGCGTAGTGGTGATGCAAGCGAGCCAAGGCCAGGGCCTAGATCCGTAGAGTGACACGGACCAGACTGTGGTGACTTAATATTTTGTGAGTGACAACTGTAAAAATAATGCAGTCAAACTCATTTGATGCAGTGACCTGTCTCTTTCAGCGCTGTTGTTTGCGGTGGCAGCTTGAATTCAATGAGTAACCGAAAAAGTGAAAGTTGAAACTGTATGTATGTATGCTGCATGAAAGACTGCAGTAGCAACGTACAGTAAACCCAAACGTGCGTGACGCAAAAGAAAAAAGGTTGACAGTCGCAACTGGTGAGTCGAGACAGGGGCACAGAGAGAAAAAGTGGCAGGGCCGCAGGGGCAAGCGTGGCGATGATGTATGTCTATGGTTGCTTTTCCGCCCCAAATCGATTGTCTGTGGAGTCCGGATCCGGGATGGATGCATGGAGGCATGGATCGAGTTGCCCAACTCTCTTGTTTCCCTTACACTAAGACGGAGTCTTTGTTAGTCGCGTTGCCCGACCAATCAGTCTAAAGGTCAGCCACCTCACACAATCGTCCTCGTTCTTGTCATGCTCATCGACACGGATCACCGTAGGTTCGAAGACCGACAAGAACCTAATTCTCTAGGGCTCCAGCTGGCTGTAAATCGAGCCTGGCACTGGGCGCACTCGAGTCTTGAGTTTCGCTGGGCGCGGAGCTCTAGGCTCGGTTCAAACGGCGCCAACAACTATCTCCGCTTTGCCAGTTTGCGACCGATCACAGCTCATCCTGTCTCGTGGAAACCCTGCAGGACAAGGCACCGCCGGCTTTGGTGGGGAGCGGGTTGCAGGATGAGTCGATGCCTCTTGGAGGTATCCGTATTCCTGAGCGGTGACTGTTGGGCACGATAACCTGGATGTAAGGTGGGTGGGTGGAATCGCAGCAAGTGAGAACGATTTGAGTATCCGTAGTACCCAGGCGCGCGGGTCCAGTATCGACCAGAGGCATCAACCAAACCACGACGACTGATTGGAGTCGCACAACACCTTGCTGAATAATTCTACATGTTAAGGGCACACTGAACTACAACTCATGCCAGTCAGAGACGTCAGGTACAGGTCACCTGCACTGCTGAGCAGGGGGCGGGCCAGGTACATAGCGCCAGCATGTACCTGATATGACCCATGCGAGGAATAACCCTGCAAGCGCTGCAGCTTGATCAACCAACGAACTGCAAGCTAGTGGTAAAGCAAGCTGACAGTTGACCAGCCTGACCAAGGATGATGTGCACCCAGAGTGCCCAGCCATTTGGTGTGTTGTTCCTCGACCGCTTAGATGATCGTCATATCTTACAAACTCTTCATAAGCTCGGCCAGGTGAATTCCCAACTTAAGTTCAACGAGAATAAGCTGGTGGTCAAAGCCTCTGGGCGGACCAGTCTCTACTCATGCCCTAGATCAGCGCACAAACTAACTTGCAGGATTCGCGACATCGCCAATCCAATTCGAACCAACATGCGAGGGGTTGGGTTCTCAGCCTTGAGTGGATCGAAGGGAGCCATGTCAACGAGGGTTGTGGACAGCGCTTTGATAGTTTTCACTCACAGGGACCACATCTCTGCCGCTGTGCGATGGTAAAAATAAACCTCGCGCCAGCTGCATGGTGAGCCAAAACCTACCTGTGCTTGACTCGAAGCGAAGCCGTCCCTGGCCGACCAGCCGCAAGGGGTCGTGTCGGGGCCTTGGCGCTGACCTTGCGGAGCACAGGTCTCCAATTTTGTTGCAATGATAACACGATTTCGGCCTTTAACGCTTCTCATGAATTTTCTCGAAATCCTGTTCCTGGTTGCCACGGATATGCTTGCAGCAGCACACCGTATCAGTTAATATGAGACGTCGACATAAGAGGTAGCAAAGGATTGTTGATTTGTCTACCTGCCAGCGGAGAGGTCATCTGGATGCAGCCGGCTTACCCATGCGATCTAATCTGATACGGACCCCTCGCCGCGTCCCTAACGCCAACACGCAGTTGCGATTGCCCAGCTTCATGATAGGTGGGCTGGGGCATAATGGTGCCTGGATTCCGCAGGTCGGTGGGCTTGAGATTCAGGTCGATGATGAACATCGTGCGGGGAGGCAAGCTACATTCAAGCAGAATGCAACCCATTCAAATAAAGCACATCTCTCCCGACACTTGAAAATGTCTTTGCTGTGTCGCTATTCGCTTCCAATGTCGCGGTCTGATAAATTGGAAGGTACCGTAGCTTAGGATGCAGTGGCTTGGAGCGACAAAAGCTCAGAGCACAAAAAGTGAAGCGCACGGTCAATCCATCGTCCTGGCGCCGTTGGGCGCAATGACGCGAAATGTTGCAACACAGAAGCGAATACTCCGTACAAATGGATGTATCACAGGTAGCAGGTAACGGTCGCGGTGGAGAGAGTTTGAACTGGTATTCTGATAGCGCAGCATCAGGGAGAGACTGTTCATTGTTTCCGAAGATGCCGTACAAGTGAAGTCAAACTCAATGCTGACCTCGTATGACGCACTGAGGGTTTTGTGGGATGGGGCTCTATTGCCAACACACTGCAACTGCGAGTTACTTCAGCAAGTGCCTCCAAAGTGTTTGCCTGCATGCATTTCACGGCGGTGTATGTTTGCGGCGGATGGGTCTAGTGTACCTGGTGGATCGTGGTCAAGAGCCAGGTGCTTTATCATCCCGCAGTCCAAGCTCTGGGGACTGGGCCACATGAACCCCTCGAGAGGCTGGTGCAATGAAAGTACGTACAGTAGGTCTTGTATCAAGGTTGAATCTGGCTGATGATCTCTATCAGAGCCGATGTAACGGAATCTGTATAGCGAACTCAAGGTTCATGTCTCCCACCGCAATCCTTCGCATAAATGAGGCGCACAACACAGAGCCAAGGCGTGTGGACAGAGTAACATGGCTCGCATTTGCGTTTCTGCAAACTCTGGCTGGACGTTGTGCATGCAGCTTGAAAGGAATGCATTTCTGATTCGAGGCTCACAAGCTGCCCACCTGATGTGCAAATGGAAGGTTTCTAGTTGTCCCTTGATGGATGGTTAATCTGACAAGCATCTCCCCATCCGTACTCCATGTACTCTTGTTTGCAGCGCACACTGCTGCTCGTACCATGAAACGTTTGTTGTAAACCTGGCGATGCCTGGTCTTGATCCCCAGCTATGCTTTTAGGCGTGGAGAACATGGGCGACGGCTGGTTGAAATTGACTTTTTGGCGTCTTTAGAGAAGAGTTCTAGAGTTGGAGGTGGTTGGCTGACGTATCATTTGAAAGGTCCCTGAGATACTACTCCTCCTAAGGTTTGCTTTTTCGGCGGCCAGCTCCGTAATGCTTTTTCGTTGTTGTTGTTGTTTTCGGAGCAGTTGTGCTTCTGAGCTATCAGTCTTGCTACAGTACAAAGCTGGAGCCGCTAAGGTGGAAAGATCAAGTTGGTCAGTACCTTCCAGCCCTTCCAGCTCAAAGTACCCGACCCCTCCTCCACGTCTCATCCTTCTGGCCTTGTTGAACCCCTCGCCCCTCCACTAGGTACCTGCTACCTAGAGACAGTAACTAATTACCCCACCCCCTCTATTTATCCTTATGCACGTCCCCCTCTTCCCGTCATCAATCCAATCTGTGACCCTCTATCGATAAGAGATAAGCAGGCGGCTAGGTGGGGCAGCTGGTCAAAAAAAGATAACCACTCACTCGAGTCTTGAATTGAAGTGGTGGAAAATAAACGAAGCATCTTCTGACACAATCTCCTGCAATACTCGCTGTATCATTTGGGCAAGCTGCATTAAAATGCTTGCGATTATTGCTGCCGCAATCCACTGGCCTGCATGATTCAGGGCAGGGTTCTCATCCAAGTTATCGACACATCCGATGATCTGAGAAGCCCTTTTATGTAGTGGACATGGTCTTGCGCTTTCAATTGGCTCAACTATCGCATGCATGTCAATCCCTCGGGTTCTTTTATTCTCTTTGTTCGGTCGGTCGATTTCAGAAGCGAGAATCATAAACATTACCACAACGCCAAGCACTTCAAATTGGGTCCTCGACAAACCTTCTGGGACCAGTGTTTGAACACATGCTTGTTCTACAATTCCATTGGCACCCTGTTTATTAGTGACAATCCAGTCGACTGGCGGTGATCATTAAGCTTCCAGCCTCTTTTTACTCGTTCAGCCGCCAGATCCAGAAAGGGAGTATTCCTTGTCTCGGTGTTTTCGGGTACCTGGCCAGTCTAATATTAGATAACTCAGGTGCTTTTCTACATGCCTCGGCCTCCATTCTATCCCATCGCTTAATACCGTTTTCTCGATCAATACTCCGTACCAGGGATCACGATAGAGATGCGAGAGTTGACCTGCATACACTAATTCGGCGCCTCTAAAGCAGCCGCCGTTTGCGCCCCGAGGCCATGACAGCTCCACTTGGCGTTTGTGATCAACATTGAGGGTCTTTTTCTCAACTCAATCGCGCGGCTGGTTCATCATGGCCAGCCTTGGTAGGGTACGGTAGGTTTAGCTGGCGTGATCAGCCCCCAGTTTCTCGATCAATTGGTATCCAATTCTATTTCCAGGCACCGACTATGAGATCAATGTCATCCTGAAATAGCACGGACATGGAGATTCACCAAAAAGCTTGGTCGTCTGGAATGGATGAGCCACAGGCCAGCTTACCGCCTTTTAGTCGTTTCCAAGCTGCTGGTTGCTAGGAAACAAGCGCCTCTTTCGATGCTATCGAGTTGGCATAGTATATGCTCATCTGGAAGACGCAGCAACGCTCAATATCCCTCAACCAAGATAGATAGTCCATCTCACTCAATATGTACGGTACCTTGATCGTTCCTGAACTACTGTCCGAGCCCTCGTCCTAGTCTGTGGTCCGGTCTCCAATCATGCCACCAAATGCAAGGCACGGCGCAGGTTGACGACAGACCTATCCACCAGAGTAACATGGTCCCCAAGGGATGCCACACTGCACCCTTGGTCTAACCCCAGATACTGGGTTGCACACCAACTCGATGTTGACGACGACAATTGATGACTCTTGAGCCTCGCGCCCGCTCATTCCGACCACACCCATGTGAGACGACTCCATAGGCAGGGGAATATCACTCACGGCCGACCACGGGTTGGGAGGTGGGCGACCGGTGAAGCAAGGGAGTGTGACTTGACTGAACTGCAACGTCCACTCCAGCCGTTGGTTGAATAGGTACATTAGTTATGTCGCCCACCGAGATATGTATTGATGGACGGACCCTCTGGCTTCCCCGGCTTCGTTATTCAATCTTTGCCATGTCCTGGAATTCCGCAGTTCCTGATTGTCTCATCGCCTCCCACGAGGGACCCTCAATTTCAATGTCGTCTTGAATTGTCTTTGTTTCCAAGCCACATGCTAGTGGTCATTTCTATTGCCCGATGGAGGTCCACAACATTTGTCAATTACCTGTCTTGTCCTGAACTTGTCTCGTCTTGTCTTTAACCTCTCTTGTTCGGGCCTTTGATCCTACACCGCTCTTTTATGCTCAAACCCAAAATTCGAATGCCCTTGACTCCTTCTGGTGGATCTCCATACACTTGTCTCTCGACGCCTCAGCCTCACATACTTAGTAACTGACGTTTGAAGTTGACTCTCAGATCAAGCAGGCCTGCGATCGCGAAGCTGAACTTGGATCTGAATGCAGCTAACTCCAGTGGGTTGCTTCCTCTCGATGGTCGGGTTCTGAACCCGACTATCCCCAACCGACATGGCTGTTACAGTACGTATCAAGACTGCATGCGCCTCCAGGGCCTTTCATGCAAGTATCCTCATTCGCGTACGTGGATGCATGTACGTATGTACGTCAAAGTCCCATGATTCGATTCGCGGTCTTCCTGTGCAACCTTGAAACCTATCCGTATCGCATATCGTGTGGAGGTGTAGCCCAAGTCTGACGGCGCTTCATTCCTCGGTTCTGCAGCCATCCAATGTCTTTTATCCGACCATTCTCTCCATCTCGGTTCTCCTCGGTATCTCCAACCCGGTGAACTCGGGCTGACTACTCCTACCGTTGGTGCCATTCGGGGATTTTGATACATCGCAATGCTGTACGACGTTACTGTCTACGGAGGCGATGGTCTTGTTGTATATCTGGTTACTTTGTCTGCGTGTTGGAGCCAAAAGTGGTGATGGCCTTTCGAAGCCACCCTTCATAAGCTCCCACGACTCATGTCCAGACTTGGTCTGGCCTTGAGGCTCCGCGATCAACGCCAAGTAGTTTATCGCCTTCAGCTGGGGAAGATCCCCGCAAGTGATAATTGCTGCAGGCTAAGCAACTGGTGCTCCAGATGTAGTAAGAGCTGACATCATGATGGTTCTAGTGTCGATCCCAAGGGTCCTTGACTGCATCATGCTTCGTGACATGTCCTGCCCGGTTGACTTGAAGGGGCTCTGAACTACCGCGTGGGGGTAACCTCTCAGCTTGGGACAATGATATAACTAGGTTCTGCACAATATGTGGTCTGATATCTTTCGTCAGTGTAAAAAGTCGATGTTCAAAATACCAGATGATATGCAGTGGATCTAGGGCTATCCTACAGGGTAGCTGACTTCTATATCAATCGAATGCCCGTACTCAGATTGCTAACAAACATGTAATAAATACCTTTTGGTGTGAAGGTAAATGAAGTGAATCCGTCTTAGTGCTCATGAATCTGAAGAAATGTACTGAGCATGATGGGTTGACCTTGATGTTTAACTGGCCATAGTGAAGATTCTTGATAGCACCAAGCAGAAACCGTGATGATTACTAAAGTAGATAATGAAATATCTTACATCAAACATAAGGGTAGTAGATTATCACTAGGCAGGAGGCATGCACGTTGCAGGTTTGAGCGATGAAACATATGTCATTAAACATATCGATTTTCGTATATATTCATATCTAACACATAAGTGTATTATGCAAGTGGCCAAAGAGCACCATAAATAACACCGCACGTTGGTTACCAACTATTCATGTAATATAGACGTTTTTTACGCCATGATACCCAGTATAACAGTATGGAAAGCTGGGTGCAATTCTTAACTTCATCTCATACAATGATACACGCTTAGCCCTTTGAGGCATTGACTCCTAAATGTCCAACATGCTCTTAATCTGCTGTGGGGGAGCATTGATGGAGTTGGTCGTCTCGGTACTGTTGCTACGACCGGTAGACCCGGGACGTCCGGAAGCTCGGCCACGACCCGCGCCGTCAGTGTAAGGGGGGGGAGCTGGGCCGTCAAGGCCGAGTTGCGCTTCGCGGCGGGCTCGGTCCTCAGCGAGGTTGTTAGGAAAGAGGACACTAGCGACAGCTTCCATGTTGCGCTCGTGGCGACGACGCTCATTCTTACCAGTGTAGGGCTGGACGAATGTCCGTGAAGCGTTGGAACTGATGGAAGCGGAGCTAGTATGATTGGCTCGAGGATTGTTGGAAGCGTCGAGAGGGCGATGCATGTGACCCATCTCGATATCGTCATCATTCCTGGCAGCAGCCAAAGCCTCCTCACGCAGGTCTCGTTCCGCATCGCCCTCAATACGTCGGCCTGTCGCTCTACCACCGCCAATTTCATGGACATTACGGGTGAGCTTGTCCTTGAAGCTGAGCAGATGGTCGCCCCTCACACGTTTCCACCAGGCAGGCTTGTTGACAATGCCAAGTTCGCGGTTGAGCATCTCGCCACGTTCACGTCGCTTGCGGATAAGGTCCTTATCTTCGTTGGGGCTGAAGAAACCATAGAAGTACTGAATGTAGAGCATGAGCAGCGATGGGAGGAAGCCCCAGCAGTAGATGACTGGGAGATTTCCGTTATACTTGACGATTGAATAGTCAAACTCCCAAGAAATGAAGGCCTGGTATGCGATGGTGGCTGCTGAGAGGGGGATCATGAGCCAGAAGCGGAAGGGGATATATCGAAGGAAGCCAACAGCGCGATTGACGATACCGCGATGCCGGGGCTTGTAGTGCTTGATCGAGTGATGGAGGGAGAAGAGGATGGTGAGCCAAGCTACCACGAGGCAGAAGGCACCAGCCTTGAAACGAGTATTTGTCGCTCCAGGAACCGCTCTGTCCAATGTCTGCTCCTCCGAATGTTGAAGTTGAGTAAATTTCCAGCTGCGTGGAACGACCATGAAGAAGTTCAGCCAGAGCCAGAGGTAAAACCACAAAGGCAACCAGAACTCGACCTTGGCGCGCCGGTCATCTTCTTTCAAGATGAATGGGTTGGGATCAACATATTGCCTTTCTTGCCAAGAACCCCAATGACGAACAGCCTCCCATGTCATAGCGACAGTACCCATGCAGAGAAGATACCAGAAGAAGACATTGATGGTGATGGGCAACTCCTGAAGGTAATACCGATCGATATCGATACCAACAAAGAGGCTGATGAGGGCGGCAGCAGCGGTGAACAGGGCCCAGTACCACTGCCAGCGACGACCGATGGGGTAGAAGCGCGAATCGCGCGGCACGTACAACTTTCCATGCTTAGCGAGGACAGTAAGGTTGAGGACGAGAGCAATTCCAAAAGCGACAGCAAAACCAATTCCAGCAAAACCACGAGCCTTGATGTTTTCTATAGCGGAATAGCAGCTGGTTGCATTGGTCCATGAGCCGTTAGGGAAGATATAGGCCGCGGTGTAGGGCTCAAAGGTCAGGTAACACTTGGAGCCATTGGAAATGGTGTTGTTGCTGTAGAAGGTGTAGTTGAAGTGCTTCAAGGTGGTGAGGTTGAAGTGGACTCCATTGAAAATGGTGTCGCTGCTGTTTCCTTTGTCACCTGCTGGCCAGTCATTGACGGCGCGAGCCGAGATATGGGCGAAGGCGTCGAGTAAGCCGTTCATCGTGGGCGATCGTTGTTGTGATGTAGGCGAATGCGTGGTATCTATAGTTGTTCGCGCTGACTCGTATCGTGGTCGTTTCGAGTATTTATGGATCACACTGCAAGCAGAAGACTCGATTGAATCTTGAGCAGATGCTGTGTGGATGTTGTGATACGATTGCGCGTATAGATGGGCAATTAGCCCTTGAGAACCGAGAGTATTGTCAATCAATAAAGAGGCGATTCAACAACAGGACGCATCAGGACATGGCTCAAATCGACGATGATCTCAACCAAAAGAGATAAGACAACGTCGAGATGAAGGAAGAAAGAAGGAAGGAAGAGGAGGAGAGATAAGGCCGAGAAAAACAAAATGTCGTCGGATGGCAATGGATGAAATGGATGCCGGCCATGCCGTTGCGATGGAGAAAAGCCTCGCGGCTGAGTGGATGGCCGTCATCTTTTTTTTGGGTACGTATTTCGAGGGTGTGGAGGTGGAGACGCCGAGCGGTCCGTTTGCTTGTTGAAATTCTCTCATACTGACAGGCATGTTAGACACGGGATACACGGGAAATCAAGATGGCGAACAAGAAAAACATGCACATTATGAGAATTTGAAGCCTCGATATTCTTGACTGCTACGTTCAGCCCAATTACGCCAAGAATTGAGGCTACTCAGCTATGTATTATTTAAGCATCTGCATCGTGCCATTGTCCGGCATCAAAAACAATCCACTTCTAGCACCCATGCAGCGATGACCTCACTGTAACAGGCCCTGTTCCTCGGCCTTGATTGGTTGCTGTGCCAAGGGCGTCTCTAACCCCCGCAATGCGATCCATTCTGCGGGCTCCGCCAGAGCCGCCAAGACAAAGAGCTTGCGTGAAGCAGACTACCCGGTCAGGTGAAGGGTACGTACCTGCGGGAGAGCGATGCCCGAAAAGGCCAGCAAGCTTCCAGAACACCAATTGACAAGTTTTAAGCTTCACCAACTTTTAACGGTTGCAACTCCAAGGATTGACATCAGCATTGCGCCATTACCCTCGGTCTTTTATTGATTATGGCTGCAGACACCGCAGCAGACGATGAACCGTCGTATATCGACTACGAAACCTTCCTCGACCCTAATTTCTCCCCCGCCTCCTTTGCGAATACGCTCGTTGTTTCAACCAACAATCCGAACGATACACCCCTCGATCTTTCTACCCCGCTGTCTCGTGTTCTTTTCGACGCTCAAGAGATTGATTCGCATATCGACGTTCTAACGACCCGTTCGGCTGTCCCATTGCTCAACTATACCCAAGAACAGACCCAAGCATCGAAGAATATTGTCGGCGAATTGGATGGCCAGATTCAGAGCTTGAATGATAGCTACCGCCAGCTTGAGAAGGAGGTCATCGACAAGCATGCCGAGGCGGATGAGGTTCGACTTGTGGCTCTGCGACTTTGGGAGACATTGAAACTTGGCCGTTCGGTTGGTCGCTGCCTGCAACTTGGTCGACAGCTTGAGGCTCAGCACTCCGAGCTCGACAGTGGCGCCGGAAAGGAGGACCATCGGGCCCTGGTACGATGCGCATATACCATCTTGCCGCTTCGAGAAGTCCTCGATCGCAAAGCCCCCGGTGAAGAAGGTTTCGGACTCAACCGTGTTGATGCCGTCAAGAGTTTGCAGGATACGGTCATAACTCCTATCGACCGATCCGTTCGTGAGCGGGCAGAACGCACCATCCGCGAGTTCTCCATTCAGTCGACTTCGACCTTTGCTCAAGTCGAAGAGATCAAGGCGCGAACGGCATCTGCTTTAACCACGCTCTACCTCCTGTCGCCAACTACTGGCTTTAAGCCTGACAAATGGGCCCCAAAGGTGCTGCTCCAGTCCTTAGAAACATATATACGATCCGCATTACAAGCGAGTATCACGGCATTATCCCGCTCATTGGGTCAACTTCCAACGTTGGACAAGGCCTTGACCGATGTTATGGCCAAGTGTCAGAACGTAGTCTCCCTTGAGTCTGTCCTTGACACAACAAAACCACCAGCCCATCCTCTGCTCCCCGCCTCGAACCAGCCGAGCCAATCGAGCTTGCTTCAGTTCCTACTCGTGCACCTTGAGACCGGAAGTCTTGCCTCATTCTTCTGGAGAACCATGGCCAGCAGCCTTGCTACACGCGTGCAAGATATCATGAATCGAGGGGGCGTCGTGGCTAGAACCCTACGGACGAACAAGAACACGGTTGGTGACGCAATTCGCCAGGCTGTTGTCAAGGGATCCCAATTACACAGCGCATTGACGGGATCCAAGGGAAGGGTGAAGGCGGACGTGAACTGGGACAGGGAGGTGGCTGTTATGGTGGGAAGTGTGGTGAACAATCTTCGATAGGAGCGAAATAGACGCCAAGTATATAGAAATCTCCCGAGATCAATGCACCAGGTTAACTTCAACTCGCTGCATACGTTCGTGTTGGTACCGCATCACGTTGTATATAGCCGCAGTGATTAATTGCACTAGCTTGTGCTCCAGACTAGTCAAACTTGTGTCTGATTCAAGGTTGTTCTAATAATAAAAGATCGCCAAGTCGCATGAAACGCCTCATTGATCAGTCATCAACCTGCCAAGAGAGACCCAATCAGGGCGCATCCTCTCCCCGCATTGAGCAATCTCACATAAAGAGGACATCTCAACCAGGGAAGTGGCCTCGCTTGTTTCAGCAACCTCCGAACATTCAAGAAAGTTGTCACTGCAACTTGTTACAGCCCATCAACCTCGGTCACTTTCCCGAGTTCCAAAGCAAATATGGCACCAAACCAAGGCCTCGTTCATCCAAAGGAATATGATATCAAAGATAGCAATGTGGAGCTGATCGGGTCTGATATTGACCATCAAGTCAAGTACAATTCCGCGCTTACTGAACCAGCTTGGAATGATGGCAAAGTTGGTGTCGAGCCTGGGCTATTCATCTGGCGCATCGAGCAATTTGAAGTCATTCCTTGGCCCAAGGAAAAATATGGCCAGTTTTATGATGGGGATAGCTTCATTGTTCTTTACTCGGAGATGATCGGCAGCGATGACGGTAGCGAGAAGCTTGTTCATGATATCTTCTTCTGGCTAGGAGCACATACCTCACAGGACGAGGCGGGTACTGCGGCGTACAAGACAGTCGAATTGGATGAATTCCTCAAGGGTACAGCGACTCAGCATCGAGAGATTCAAGAAGCGCCCTCAGACGATTTTCTAGCATTGTTCCCACGCATTTCGATCAGATCTGGTGGAACTCGATCTGGATTCCGACACGTGGAGGAGGAGGAGGAACCAGAGGAGACGCTCACCCTGCTACGTGTGTTTAAGAATCCAGCCGCGGGTGCCAGCGGAGTTGTTGTCCATGAAGTTGAACCCGTTTGGAGAAGCTTGGACGATACTGATGTCTTTGTGCTGGATGTGGGCGACAAGATCTGGGTTTGGCAGGGCAAAGATTGCAGTCCAATGGAGAAGGCAAAGGCTGCTCAGATCGTGCATGACATGACCGTCGCAAAACATGCCGAAGTTGAAGTCATCTCGCAGACCGAATCTCGTTCGCGGCGAATTGTCGATCTTCTTGGTGGCGATGACGAAACACCCCGTGAAAGGTTCTACTGCAAGAAGCCGATTACCCAACGCACCACCGCCGACCAAGCATCCAAGAAGCTGTTCAGACTCAGCGATGCTTCAGGACAGCTTTCGTTTGGACTTGTCAAAGAAGCTGAGCGCATATTGCATGATGATCTGGAGAGTGACGATGTTTTCTTGCTCGATGATGGCGGAAGGGCGATTTGGGTCTGGCAGGGAAGCGGAGCGAGCGCTGCTGAGAAGAAGAGCTGGTTCAAGGTTGCGCAGGCATATGTGAGGTATTTGCAGAGCCAGAGTGGGCATGAGGATGCGTACCTTACGCCTGTTGCTAAGGTTGTTGAGGGGGGTGAGAGTCGGGCTTTTACGAGGGCTCTTGCGGCTTGAGGTGAAATTTGTGTATATCAGGGTTGGTTCCCAACGAACACAGGCCCCTTGATCACTGAGAGGGGGCGATGGATTCGCGATTACACCAGACAGACACGAAACATGAACGTTCGGCTACTGTACTGTTGCGTAGAGAAGGTCTTGTTTCTGCGAAGCCCATTCTTGACCTCATAACGCAGATTATGATTTTGAGAAATAGGATCTAGAACAAAAAGAAGGATTCGAGGCCGATGCAAAGCCTAAATGCGCCTTAAGGGGCTATCTAACTCATGGTCATGTGAGACACATATTGGGTTTTCGTTTGCTTCAAAAGATAAATCCCTGACGGCCGTGTTCATTAGGTAGGGTGGGCGCTTGCGCAAGCAACAAGCATGCAGCATTACGGAAGACATTCCTTCTGAGATGAGGTGATAAACTGATTACGATACATTAATTATCATAAGGTCGGTACCTACTTGATCGAGGTACTGTGTACGATTGTGCAAGTTGGTAGGTCTAGGTACCAAGTCCATCGAAGAAATTGTGATCGTTATGGACAGAGCCCAAGGTATCTTGCCGTGATGATGACGAGTTGTCCATCAACTGCCACGTACATCCTGCTGCGCTTGCTTCTAGGCCGCTTCTTGGCGCATATAGGGAAGAATTGCCAAGTGAGGCTGCGAAATAATCCTTGTACTATGATAGTTCATGTATCTTGAAGAGCTTGAAATTGCTGCACTCACATACCCTACCTATGCTAAAGCTGAGGGGAAACTTGGACGAGAAATGAAGGGTTAGTTACAATTGGACCGCCAAGTTTCTGCGTTAGCTTCATTAGCCAGGGATCCATATCTAGAGGCACTCACAAACATAATTATTATCATTCCGGGTATTACAAGTGTAGCAACAAGACACTCGCTAACTAAGTGCCAAGTAATTATGCAGTATAAACAATGAAACATTTTAAAAATAATGAATGGTTTGTGAAATAGTTCTCTTGGCACTGTTGCCAACTCTATGCAACAAGCCTGACGAAGCCCATGTGTGTTATCTTGTTAGCTTTGACTGGACCAACAAAACTCTGCATGACCATCTCACAAGGGACCTCTGGGATGATACGGTGTGATAGCGTGAGGTGCTAGAGTTGCAGCACAAGGGATGTTACATAGCAACTGTAGTGAATATAACATTTAACTAGAGCCCAGTATGATGCCCCGTGAATGAGTTATACAAGGGTCAGTCAGGCGGGTAGATAGGTAGTCGGGTTGTGGGAGTTTCAACCGAGGAGATAAACGCTAACTCAGCCTATGCCAAGATTTGAGTAGAACAACCTCTTAGCCAACCAACCTTAATATGGACCTGGCGAATGCACGCCACTTACATGGGCCACGGGGTGCATTGCTTTGCGTACGTACAACGCAACTAGCGACTACAGACACCGTTGATCTCACTGGCCGCTCGACCCTGATGATCGTCATAGAGTCTTAGCGGCGACCCGATCCTCCCGGATCCTACAAGAGGTGACAATGCCCCGATGGCCTGAATCGATATGTCGAAGCTGGAATTTTGCTCAGTATTGGCGGTTGCAGAAGCAGAAAATTGGTTGGTTGGTTGTCACTGCAGAACCTTCCAGCGTTTGACAACATATCTACCTGCCTACCTTCGAGCTGCGAAACCGGCATCCCGTAAAGCATAAACCATAAGGGAACCAAACCCCTCCCTTGCCTTGCCTTGCCTTCTATCTTCCACCATATCACATACTCGACCAAGATGAAATTCACTTCTTTTCTCCTCTCGGCCGCATTCGTGGCTGCGGCGCCTCTGTCTCGAGGCACTGACGTACGTCTCATCACTTACAACATCCGCCTCGCGCCAAACAAACCCCAGCGCGGCGAAGAATTCTGGCCCGTCCGCCGTCCACGTCTCTCATCCCAAATAAACTATGAAACCTCCGGAAGACCAGAATCTATCGTTTGCATGCAAGAGGCGACGTATCCGCAAATCCAAGATATCCAACAAGATCTGGGCAGCGAGTGGGAGTATTATGGTTTTGGACGCAGGGGTGGTCAAAAGGACGAATTCTCGCCGATTTTCTACCGTCGCTCTGTCTGGAATATCGAGGACAAAAAGACATATTGGCTGAGCCAAACACCGAATAAAGTTGGTTCCAAGGGATGGGACGCTGCGTTTCCAAGGATCGTCACCGTTGTGCGCTTCCAGCATGCTACTACAGGGAACCGCATGGTTTATATGTGCACGCATTTCGACCACAAGGGAAAACGGGCTCGCGAGAATTCAGCAAAGCAGCTGACTGACCTTGCTAATACATGGTCTATTCATGGTGGTGCGAGTATCCCTGTCTTTATTGGCGGCGATCTCAACTCCTCTCCCGATGGAGCGGCTTACAAGCATCTTGCCGAAACGATGAACGATGTGAAGAGCCTCGTACCACTAGAGAAGCGCTATGGACATTCGTCGTTTACATACACGGGATTCACTGTCAGTCCACGGGACGACATGGATCTGGATCATATTTTTGTGCACGATCCGACCGGTATCGAGTTCAAGGCTTTTGCAGTTCTTAATTCACTGTATGAGGATGGAGTGTTTATTTCGGACCATCGACCAGTCGTGGTGGACGTGCGGTTGAACCAAGTCAGTCGCAAGCAGCGAAGGACAGGAGAAGCTCCCGAAATGGACGATTAGGAAATGACGTTTTACAATGGCGTTGGTGTTTTTAATGATATGATACCCGTGTGAAACTATTTATATCCAAATGGAAATTATTCTAACAATACTGCTTGCTTCTTCATCTCCATTATCATTCATAATGCCGAACCTCTCTTTCGCACCACTCAGCGAATGCTTTCGCAGGACCTGTACCGCCCTCTGCCCCATTGTTCAAAGATAGCTTGATGTCATCTGGAATACACCCGACGCGACCCCATGGGTCGATCAAGGATCAATTCTTGTCAGCGGTGATATGGTGAAAGGAGCCCGAATAGCTCGCTGTAAGCTCCAAACTTTGGAGCTTTGAATACCAATGCCTATGGATACTCAGCATATGTACTCGAGAAATAGAATGATGACTAACCCTTATGAACGAGACAGGTCCTAGCATATGGCGTTGCAGCTCCGTCTTCAAAAACCCTGGGTTGATCGCCTACTTTTGTTAGCATACATTGTTATGGCGAACAGCCGAACTTACCACTGATATGATCCCCTCTGATCCTAGTCTCTGAGAATTCTCGTGGGCTAAAAAGAGGTTGCCGGCTTTGCTCATCATATAGTTCTCCATCTGGTCCTTGACAACACTTGGTTCCTTCTTGCCTTCGTCCCAGATGTGTCCTCCCTTGGGTGTTCCCATCTGCAGAGTGTTGGCAAGCCAGATAATCCTTACAGTGTTTTCCCCCGCGATTTTTGTGGTAGAGACCAGTCGATGTTCAAGCAGATGTTCAAGCAGATGGCCGCCCAGACAATTCGTCCCCATCTGTAACTCATGCCCCCTGCTTGGTCTTGCTACCCTCGGGAGGCATCATCACACCAGCATTCAGTACCAAGCCATCGAGTCTTCGTTCTTTGGCAAGAAATTGCTGGGCTGCGGGCTCGATGCTTGTGATATCGGACAGGTCAAGGCACAGCGACTAAACACAATTGGTTGAGTCGGGAAAGATTGACTGAACTTCCTGTATGGCCGATGTCATTTTTGAAGTGTTGCGAGCAGCTATGTAGACAGTTGCTGAGCGATGGTAAAGAATCTTGGCGAGCTTTAGGCCGACACCAGACGTTGCGCCGGTGATGATGTATACTCTGGAGGACAAGGAGGGAAGAGATGATTCCGTGAAGGTGGGAGATGGGGGGGAAGAGTTGCGTTCTAACAGCCATTTCTTAGATGAGTCTTATATAGAATAAAATATGCGATAAAAAATAATGAATTGGTGGTTCGAGGAGAAGGGTACTGAGTCCTTATATACATGTCCGTCCTTGCGTTGCTCTAAACTGCAATTTATCGCATCCCTGCCTACGTCCATGGCTGGCGATTTGGAAATTCGAGGCCGAGATACAGTGAAACTCTTGTGCGTATTCATTCTTCCTAAGAGCAAGGGTGCAGCGGTGATGCTCAAATTCGGTCGGTAATGGCCAATAGGATCGGCTTTATGGTGTTTTATCACACCCGACAAGGGCCGGATTCGATGACTCCACCCACCGGTATTGGATCATCGCCATGTCATCATCCATACTATAGATACGCGAGAGACGATCATACACAATTGATTCTCAGCATTGATCTGGTCATCAAATAATTACAAATATCCAAATCACCGTCCCCCGCCTGCCATGAAGCTCACTTAACTGCACTGACCCCGAATCAATTTCAGACTTCAGGCGATGATTGAGTGCTTCCTTCAGGAACAGGCACACGAGCACTTCGCGTGTAAATATGCTTTGCGTCCTCCCAGCTCAAACCCTCAACACATCCACCCTTCACAGAGATCGTGGACTTAGCCTGGCCGTTAGGGAAGATGCTGCGGTGGAAGATCCTCACGCCACACGTCTTGCAAAAATAGCACTCCAGGGTATTTCCTTTGTCTGTAGGTCGCTTCCAAACCCCAAGCTTGGATAGCACATCTTCAGGAAGAGGCCAGATGCCTTCAGCTGGGAAGATAGCTGACGTGCCAAAGGCAGATGCTGACTGCTTTTGACATTCAAGACAGTGACAGCAGTAGACGCTGATCGGTTCGGACTGCGACGCTGTGATTTTGATTGCGCCGCACTGGCATTCGATCTTGGGATTCATGGTGGCTGTTCCTGTATCAGTATACTGTATTACCAAAAAATCGGGGGTTCTTTCCTTGGGTCATAAAATCCGCAAATTATGAGTTGGTAGTTGTCAAAAGGTTATGGCATTACCAGAGCTTTGGTGAGCTTCCAGCCGAGGCTGGAACCAAACTATTTTGTCATGCTTGTCAACCCCAAGGGCGTGCATGCTGCTACCCCGCTTGACTCGTGTGAGCATCGCGTGCAATATGGCTCTTTCGGGCTGACATTACGATCATCACCTAGATTCCCATCTTTGAGCCTCTAAATAACAACAGGATCCCCCTACATTGACAGCTTCAGATTCCAGTATGCAGATTGAGTCACGGGCCTCCAACCAATAAGAGTCACGCCCGGTTAGCTCAATCGGTAGAGCGTGAGACTCTTACGAGTACGCGATCTCAAGGTTGCGGGTTCGACCCCCGCATCGGGCTGTTCCTATAATTCGATTGCGATCGTTAGCGAGGCTTTCTTTTTTACCTTTGTCTTTTTGTCAATAGGTACTTATCGTTGCCGGAACGTCCTTGGCGGGCTTATTGCCGGGATTTCTTGGAAGCTGAAACGGGTTTGAACCAGTTGAAGTCAAGGATTGCGCGGCCCCACCTCTGTTAGTGAGATTTTTTGCTGTTTGACGTCACTTCTACTCACTGTTATTGCTGCCTTCAACACCACATGCAATTGTAAGCTTCTCTTGGTGATGCGTTCGAGAACTTTCATTCCCATAAATTAGTCGCCAATATGCCCCTAAACGGCTCATACCAAAATCAACACCATCCGCATGTCGGGCCTTGGACAGGGCCAATTCATCGGCCGTTCTTATATCTCAAGCGAGCCGGCTTAGCCGCGTCCTATCCTTTACGTGGCATCTGGTTCTTTTGTCGAAACCGCGAGTTCTGGCCGCTCTTAGTGGGAAGAATTCTCCCAGTATCTTTAATTTCATTTCTTGTTTACCTTCTCCTCTTTACGTTTGCCTTCTTGCCACAGTATGCCTTCTTAGCTATCTTTCATGGCTGGGGTGCATGGGTCAATGCTGTGGTCCTGGTGCTAGGAGAAGGATTGGTCATTATCCAGGGTCTATTTGAGGGCTTCTTTGTTGATGAATGTCGTGTTGATGTGTTTGATGTGAGTAATTTTTTATTTAGAAATATCTATTCTTCGAGTCCGGTCACTGACAACATGAAGGCGGCCTTGATCAAATTTGGACATAAAGATCTCGTTGCTCCACAGCGAATCCTCTTCCTGGACGCCCCCAACGCAGTCAGAATGCTTGGAAAGCCTACTACCGCGGCCATTTACACGCCATGGAGCATCATCCAAATCGTCGAGCTCATTGTTTTCTTACCGCTCAACCTCGTTCCTATCGTCGGCACGCCTGCCTTCATCATCATCACAGGAACACGACTTGGCAAACTCGCCCACTACCGCTGGTTCCAGATTAAGGGTTTCTCGAAGATCGAACAGAAGAAGGCGTTGAGAGATCGCGCCTGGGAGTATGTCTGGTTCGGCACAGTTGCTATGATTCTTGAACTCATTCCTGTCTTGTCGCTCTTCTTTCTCTTGACCACGACGGCTGGAGCAGCCGAATGGACGGCACGCATTGAGGACGAGAGCAGAAGCCCTGCTGAAAACAATGCTGAGAATGGGCAAACGTACCAAGATGATGCTCACCCTGATGCCCCTCCCCCTTATATCGATTACTCTGACGATGTATGAGCTGTATGAGCAAGAATAATGAGTTTCGATGAATACAGGCTTTGTGATTTCTGGGCTGTCGTGTTTAATGCTATTCTACGGTTTCGAAGCCTTATGCAAACTTCCTCATGTTCTCCCACCTGTTGAGGATTGCTCTTTTCTCCTCACATTGGCCACTCTCACCGGAGGCGGCAGCCCAAATGGAAAGCCAATTAGATGGCTTAGGCACTCTTGAGTGCCTTCCCTCTCAATGCCTGGCTTTCGAGAATCATCCCATGTTTGCGTGGTGTCGCGTTGCAGGACACTGCCGGGTGAGAAAGGATGGAAAGAGCATGGCTTAAACCACGGCTCGTTCCAATGCCCGCTCAGGACCCTCGATTCTAATTGCGCTGACCGGGACTTTACACTCACCCACACGTCACATCACAGCAATTGTTTGGGACTTGAAGAAATAGATATATGATAATTGTGATATACCTAGGTAGACAGACCCAACCATGAACCAGATCACTACATACAATTGCAAGGCAGCCAGAGCCCGCTTCCACGTTGAGAGGCCCCTTGATTTCATTGAATGGGTGTGCTATGTGCCGGATGGCAACTGCCTCGCAGGAAGTGTCAACCTAGGTGCCTACCTAGGTAGGTAGGTACGCTCCTTCCCTGTCCCGCTGCTCTTCCTCGTCTTCACGTTCGCCCAACTCCCCAACGCGTCATCCCCAACGACCTGCCGTCCTAGAAGGAAGGAACTCCTACCCTCAGGTCGTCCCCCTCCTCCTGGCCCACCGTGTATACATCCTCCTCCTCCCAGAATTTCTCCAGAGCTTCTTCTCTCCCTCATCCCACCTCATCTTCTTTTCTCTTCATCCTCAACCCTCTTCACCTCGAGAAGAGCCATCTTCTCCGCACTCTCGTTTCCGTTGCATTCATCCTCAAGCTTTCTTTCCAGCCCTTCTGACAAATCATTTTACACTTGCACGCCGACAGCAGACACTCCCTTGTCTTCACTTCTCTACACACTCGCTTCTCAACCCCTCGTCTCTCTTCACGTCGAAGTTGATCATTCAAGATGCGCATTGCCGCGTCTATCGGGGTCCTCGTGGCCACCGGCTTCTTGAGTCACTCTGCCGGCCAGGCAACTGACTACGGGTAAGCTGCAACATGCTGCTCCTAATTTCATACTGACCGTTGATGACAGAAGCCCCAACGGCAGCCCAGATGACAACCAGCCTGGCGGTCCTGGCAACAACATTCCTGGCAATACTGACGGTTCTGGTAACCTGCCCTTCCCAAGTAATGTCGTGGGAACTGTTCCTGGCTCTCTGCCCAGCAGTATTGGCCCCATCTCCCCTGGTGATGGCTCTAGCGGCTTTCCTCCCAGCGGCCCAACTGATGGCTCCAGTGGCCTTCCTCCCAACGGCCCCGGCGGTATTCCTGGCGGTGTCCCTGGAAACCCCTCTGGCCCTCTGCCTGGTAACTCTCCTGGTAACGCTCCTCCCAATGTCCCCGGCGCTGGTTCAATCATTGTCCCCAGCAGTTTCCCTACCATTTCACCTCAAAACATCCCTGGCTCACCTGGCACACCTGGTTCTGGTTCACCTGGTTCTGGTTCACCTGGTTCTGGCTTCCCTGGCTCACCCGATTCTGGTGCCTCTGATATTCCTACCTGCCCTCTCCGCTCCACAAGAACCGTTGTTGTCACTGTTTACCCCACAGACACTCAAGATGGATCAGATTTCCCTTGGCCTGATGATTCGGATTCTGATGGGTCTGAATTCCCAACACCTCTGCCTACCAACCCTGCAGAAATCACATCTTTGATGCCAGGTTCTATTATCCCCCCTTTCACTACATTGACACTTGACATTTGGGGTCCTGATGGTAGCCCTTCGAGCTCTGGTACAGGAACAAATGATGGCACAGGCTCTGGCGATGGAAACAAACCCGATGATGGCAACAGCCCTGGCAATGGTTCTGACAACTCCAACTCCAATGATGGAACTGATTCAGGTGATGGTAACAGCTCTGACCCAAATGGTGAGAATGGCTCTCATAACAGCCCAGAGTCCCCTTTCTCCTCCCCCACTCCTGGTTCCAATGGTGCCCCTGAGTACTCTGACAGTGCTTCTGGCGGGGACTCTTCTGTCCAGTTCCCTGGCCCTTCTGGTGTCAATACACTTGCACCTATCCCTTCACAGTCACCCGGATCTCCTAACAATGGAGGTATGCAAGGAAACCAGCCTCAGTTTCCTTCTGCAGGACCTGCACAAGAAGCCAGCGACAGTCTCCCTGTCACTACCGGACCCGGGCCCCAAGGCCAAGGCGAAACCTCTCCATCATTTACCAACGCCCCTGGTGGAAATGGCGCTGGCCAGCCCTCCCCCTCCTTTATCACCATCACTGGCAAAGATGGATTGCCTACTGTCGTCAGCAGTGGAGACAACGCTGTGCCAGGCCAAGAGCAGCCGCCAGCAACCCCAGGCTCCCCCCCGAATGGCAACAGCCCAGGTCTTCCTAGCGGAGTTCCTTCAGGATTTCCACTTCCTCCTTCTGCTTCCACCGAAATCCCTGGTCCTCAGGGGCCTCCCAACTCTCAAGGTGGATCCCTTTCTGGTAGTGAACCTGCAGCAGGTGTCACGACCTGTGCGACATTCACCATCACAGGCACTGACGGCCTTCCTACCATTCTTGACTCGACTTGGGTTGTCCCCTTGAGTACCCCTTCTTTCGAAGACTCTTCGCAACTTCCCGTCACCGGTGTTCCTCAAGCCTCACTTTCAGGCATTCCAATTGATGTTGGTAGCATCCCCACAGGTCCGGTTCCAGCGCCCGGCTCACCTCAAGATGGATCTGAAAGTTTGAGCACAACCACATGCACAAGCTACACCATCATTGGAACTGATGGTCTTCCCACCGTGGTCCACTCGACTTGGGCTATTCCTGCCGCTACACCCGGCTCTGGAGATTCAGCTGGTCTCCCTGGCTCAGCCTCTGGGGGCTTCTTGACTATTACTGGTCTATCCACCTTCGGCCCTGCTGGTATCCCAGGGGCCAGTCCTACCTCATCCAACTTGGACAGCGCTTCCCCTGCCACTACTTTCACGAGCTTCACTGTTATCGGTGCTGATGGTCTTCCAACTGTTGTTGGCACCACATTGGTCGTTCCTGGACCAACGAATACTGACCCAAGTATCACCTTTGGCTCTGAAGGCCCGTCGTGGGCTTCTGATGCTCTCTCCAACGGCGCTACATCAGCTGTCACCATGCAAACTACTGGAGCTCCTGGGTTACCCTTTCCTGGATCATATGGTACTGCTGGATCTGGAGATGTCGGAAGCGAAGGAATTACCACTTGCACCAGCTATACAATCATTGGAACCGATGGTCTTCCAACCGTTGTCGATTCGACCTGGGTTATCACTGGATCTACCGACACACAGTCCAACATGCCTAGCAATCCTTCCTTTGTCTCCGACTCGCTTCCATCTGGCTTGCCCACTGGCAACCCTGGCTCGGTGACAGAATCCCCGGGTCTTCCTTCTGATGGTAGCCAAAACAATATGCCTGGCCTTACTACCTGCATCACCTACACAGTCATTGGAACAGACGGACTTCCAACTATCGTCGATTCAACCTTTGTTCTTCCTACCGACACTGGAACCCCCACCGGAACAAGCTTTGTTTTCCCAATTACCACTGGCGATGATCAGGCTGGTTCATCACTCGAAGCTTCTGAAGCATTCACCACAATCACGACAGCTGTCATCCTCGGCCCGGATGGAAATCCAACACCAACTGTACAGACAATTGTCTTCAGCGATTCTTCTGCTCTTGGCGTATCAGCCGATGTCCCTCAAGGCGTTACTTCGGGCATTATATCCCCAGCTGGTTCTGGACCCGTCCTTACTACCGGAGATCTGAGCCCTCTTTCTACCGGCTCCCTAAGCCTCAATGGCTATGATGATGGCCTCCCTGATTGGTCCATGTCAGTTATCCTCACCGATGCTAGCGCCGATGCGCAAGCTACATCTGACAGCGGAACAACTACTGGGACCTTTACATGGACTGTTACCTCGGTCGTAGATCCTTCAAATGGTCCTGTATCCTCTGATGGCGCAGCACAAACTCCTTTCACAGGCAACCCATCAGGTAACGGTGCTTCTGATCTGCTGCCTCAAACCGCCTACGGACCCGTGGCCAGCGAAAACACCCTGTGGCCTCTTTCTGCAGGCACCGTAACTCTGCAAACTTCGACATGGACTAACGTTATTAAGGAGGAGACCACTTCTTATACAATCAACTACCCTCTTACTACTCTCGCCACCATCACTGCTCCCAGCAAGAGACTTTTCCATCGGGGGATGTCTTGGTCCAACTCGACAACTTCTGTATCCAGTGTGGTTTCGTCCACAGTGACAGAATCGACTTCTGCGGCTAGTACTCCTTCCATCTGTGCTACAGGAGGAAGCATCGGCAACACCACCATTGATGTAAGTTATCAGTGCCCACTACCAGTCCTTTGCTAATATAATTCAGTTCGATAACTCCAAGCCTGGACCTCTCTTCAACCCTGTTGAGAACATTTGGTTTTCCGGAGGTTTCCTCATCGCTCCCCCAACCACTCAGCAGCCTCAACCCTATACTCCTTCCTCTGGTGGCCAGTTGGTGGAGTTTGTTCCTCCAGCCCTCTCGAACACTACATCCACGATCTCGGGAGATGTCGCCCAGATTGGGGTTGGGCCTCATGCCGCCAGCCCTTGCTTCCGGTTCGACTTCTTCGGCGCTAGCCTTGGATGTGATGCACATGGAGATGAGAAATGGTGTGAATTTGAGATCTCAGCTTACCGCTGGAACGAGACCTCATCAACCGAAGAGTCTATTGGTTGGTCGGAAACCAAGCAAGTCCCTGCCTGTCCAACATTCTCCAAGGGCGGCTACGAGCTGACCCGAGTTGACCTGGATGGCTACAAGGATCTCTCCTCAGTTCTAATCACCGTTCGCGTTTCTCAAAACCTTCGAGTCTGGTGGGGAGATGATTTCCGTGTTGGTTGGACTGACAACAGCTGTATTGCTGCGTCTTGCCGCACGAACGTTCCATCTCAGTTTATCAAGCGAGAGACTGTTATCTCTGCTCTGCGACAAGGTGTTTATCAGTGGACACCTCGTGAGCTCAAGCGTCTGGAGGACGGGTTGGTTTAGGAATCTGCCAACTGAAAGATGTCACAATGCAACAAGCCTTATGTTTATTTACAGATGGCGCATTCATGCCGAGCGATTTGCTCTGTATTATTGTCACGATTTGAAATGAATTTTCTTGGACGGGCGGTGTAATGGTTGATGCTGGGACATGGGTTTAATTGAGAGGAAGTTAGATGGATGGGAGAGCATCATGTCAGATATGGTCGGATAACCCTTGTTGGCCCAAGTAATCCAGATAAGAATGTATTACTTCTTTTCATTTTTCTTAATGCCATGAAACTCAATCGTGATTGCGGAGCACGAGTATGTCTTCCATCTCAATAGAACGAGGCGAGAATACACGTGCGCTCACCACAGCGATACCCTTCATCTTGTTCCTTAAGAGTAGAAGAAAGGCATTTAGATGGCTTTGCTACATAACATTGGTCTCATTCGAAGTTGCGCTCGAAGTTTCCTCGATCCCCGGTCTTGGTCATATAGAAGAAGAAAGTCTGCTAGCCTTATCAAATGATATGTGTATTAGTCTTAACTATCTTTGTTTCGTAAATTGAGAAACTTCGCTGGTATCTTGAAATTAGGCATAAACCTTGACTTTGAGACCCTTAGGCAAGGCTGGGATAAGGTAGTTTATACTTCTACAAAGAATCTTTTGCCTTGAAATTATATCTCACACGACCAGATCAATCTGGCGCATTTTCTGTGGTTAGCCGTCTGCATGAGGCCACCTCGTCCGCTCGACTTCCAACGAGCTACCTACCAGGTGGGTTAGAAAATAACCAGCACATAACCTAAGGACTATAAACCTTACCTAAGTTTACTCAAATTTACCTAAATTGGCCTAAATATTAGGTATTCCTTAGCAGATATCAGCCTATAGTCTGCTTGGTGTTACCTATTATTTTCAACCCGGCTGCCTACCTAGACGGCCAACATGGAACAGTCGGCCCCCTGCCTTAAGTCAACCAATGAACCCCTTTAATGTTAACCTACCTTACCTAATGACCTCTTTCAAGCCTCAGCTTACCTACCTACCTAGGTACCTAGTATATACTGAATTGAAAAGTGACCTAGGTACTAACCTACCTCGAAGGTGACGGGCGTTTGCAGTGCAGTGCAGTGCAGTGGCAGGCCCTTCCTGAAGGCAGCGAATTAGCCACCCAATGCTTCTTCTTTTCCTTGACCTTTCCCGGGATTCTCATCTCGTTCTTTTTCCATCTTCATCTTCATCTTCGTCTTCAGCTTCGTCTTCATCATTATCATCCTCAAATCGCGATGCCGGCCGTCACCAGTCGTCCCGATGCACTCTACAATCACCTCGTGCTTCCTCCCGAGCTTCCACACCGACAAGATGAAAATTTAAACGATATAGAAAATGATCTCACGGACCGACTGCTAGTCTCAGTCAAGTATATTCGAGATCTGCCTAACAACGATTTGAGTTACGCCTGGACCTCAGTTGAACGAGGCCTTCATGCTACCAAGAGCATTCACTCTGGTGGACATGCTGATCGGGCTGCTCTTGTACGAGAACTCAACAATCTTGGAGACTCGGACTTCCTTGTTATTTACGTACGAAGTCAGAACTGTGCCTTATACATCCGTCGATCACAAGAGTAAGTACCAACCTTCACAATCACACATTCTGCCCTAACAACCTCATGTAGTCCAGTCCTTGGTGCTTCGGTTGTATTTGAGGCTTTCGAAACTTCAGCACGCAACGAAGATGTCTTAGCAACAGAAAGCGCCCTCCAGTGGGACTTTCCAGGATGCGCCGTTGCTGTTCCTTTGGAGACTTTCCGTGAGACTGGCTTCGTCACGAACCTTGCGAATTTCCTTGATAACGCATCTCGCGAATCACTCGCAGACTTTTCCGCCCACGCTCTCAAAGCCGGCACCTCTATGCCCGAGTATCGAAACACCTCAGAACCAGCCCTTGTCTCTTCGATGCTAATGGGCATTCTGCAACAGAGTGGCCGCCGACTCGCACCCACCCTCCTGCGGAAGATGGTCCGCGACGATGTTCTGTGGAAAAATGCAGAAAGACCCTGGAAGAGACTTCCCTACTGGCTTGTATTGCGCGTTGCCATCTCTCGTTACCTAGCTCAGCGTCTAGGAGGCGAAATTGGTCGCATCGAGTACAAGTTCTTGCTCTCTCATCTATTCAGCGAGTTCCTCATCCATGTGCAACGGTCTGGAATTCGAGTCGACCGCCTCGACTATCTCAAGAAGAAGATTTGCAGACGCCTAGTCAAGTTGGATGTGGACAACGAGCGGTCTCAAAATCACCAAACCACGGACAGGATCGAGTACCTCTTCGATCGTCTTGGCCCTGAAATACAGAACGCAATCTCTAAAGCAAATGGATTCATTGAGGCTTCTTGGAAGCAACAGAAGCTAACGATGTCCAAGTCCATCCCTCCACTTCCCAAGCAAGCAACCTTCGACGACATGAGGTTGGACCTCAAGCTTAGCGGAACTAGTCTTAAGAGGATCTGGCAAGGTTACTCGAAGCCTTTCAGGCTTGACCTTGGTCGGCAGAATAGGGTGAGCGTCGCACAAGCCGCGAAGCAGCATCTGAGCTCGTTCGCCCTCGTACACTTCAAGCTGATCGACAAAGAACTTGATCACATCAGATTCTGCCGTGAACAAAGCCTCTCTTCGCACTCAAGAATCGAGAAGGCCACTTCTATCATCATAGACTATCTGCGCCAGGCTTCTGAAGTCTACGAAAACATCCCCGAACTAAAGAGCACATTGATTCTCAACGTCATGGACCTCTGGGTGGTCATTGATAAGGCAGCTTGTGCCATTTATCCCATCCTCGGCGAGTTTCATCCAGTATTTCGACCCGAGATGCTGGATGTACTACTTCTCTCAACATTCGACGATATGAAGCGTCTTCAGAAGATCCAGGTCTACCTACAGGATCGTATTTCTTCTTGCAAAGGATCCAGTGTAAGCATTTTTGATGACCCGGGGCGTGGCTCCCTTGGTCACCTGTTCTATGAGTTGTCCGACATGGCAGATGAGATGAAAGTCTTGCATGAATCAATCGAAGCATGGGCTGCTCGCTTGCGGGATGACAAGGAAGCCGAATGGAAGGCCAAAAGCCAAGAGTACACCAACCTTTCCAAGACTGTCGATGAAAGCACCTGCGTCTACATAGTCGATGATGACCTGGTCACGCCTTATCATGACCCTAGTTGCCGTCGCTGCTATTTGAAGCGGCAGCTGACGAGAATTCGTATCCAGGCATATGAACACCCCCTGCCTTCTGACCCGTATATGGCCAAATCGGTTATCTTTGAGCTTTCCTGCCCACAGACTTTAGCAACATACCGAGATGTCACCTGGACTATCATGGGTCTAGCCCTTCCATCAGAACAAGGTATTGATCCGAGGTGTTGGGTACGAGAATATCAGCAACTGCATCAGTTCTCGAACAACACATCAATGAGCTGTTCCTTGGCATCTGTCACCAAGTCCTGTAAGTGATCTTAGACCGCGAGCACTTAACTTAGTCCTAAAGTGCCCAAACTTAGGCCCAAAGTTAGGCTACTTATACTCAAGTCTTAGGACGTCTTAGGATTACTTTAGGGCTAAAGTCAGAGAAACATTAGCTAACATTTGAAAAGTTCTTACAACCCACTATGCAACTGTGTCTCTCCCAGTCGAATGGGACAACGGAAAATATGGTGTTTGCAGACCGAACGGACTGAAACTGGCCTATTGCGATGGTCGATCGAAACAGTGGCCCGGCCGCCGGGGACACCTCAGCTTCGTACATCACGTCAAGCTCCAGATTCCTCCCCCGATGTCGCAGATCCTTCATGACACTGCCTTCTTCAAGAGCGTCTACGGACCTTCTTCCTACGAGATCATGGCAACGGCATCCAAATGCCCTCAGGGGGTCAACATCCACGAGTACTTAGCTTTCCAGACTGTGACTTCTGGAAAGTCTCGACGCTGGATCTCAATCCTGACAGAGCTCGCCTCAGCAAATTTGAACTTTTCAAATGAGGCCACTATGATCCTCTTGACTCACCTTGCACTCCAGTGCGGTCCTTTAGACAACGGCCGAAGCAACTTTCGACTCATCCACGAGGTGTTCCGCGACTCAAATTTCTGTGAAACCTTGATCCAGCAGATCTCGCACCGACTTGATAGCCTATCGGCGAATTGGAGAGAAATCTACCTAATGGAGACGATCATTACCTTCACACTTCGACTACTAGATCTCTCATGGGCTTCTTCTATGTCCCAAATCTCCGATCAGGCAGTTTCTCTTCTGCTACGTGCCAGAAGTACTTGTGTGCGTTGGTTTAAGCTTCTCCGTGCTGAATCATACAAAGTTGTCGACGTCGAGACGGCACAGAGGTTCCAACAGTATGCCCTCTGGGCTGCTCTTTTGTGCAAGCGAACGTATACCCCTTTGGTGTCCGGACCCCTTGATCTCAAGGGTACGTCTCTTGAGACCTACATTCAAAGCTGTATCATGGTGAACGACAATCTTGTGGTCAAGCTAGAGGCCCTCCCCCAGCTTCTTCAACATGCTATCGTTCGAGATATCCGACTTTCTTACCGCCTCGCGCCGCTTGTCTCGCAAAACATCATGGAAAATCCCGAAGCTTTCCGCCTTTCGCTTCGCGAGATGTGGCCCGAAGAAGAGGGGTCCGCTCGAGTGTTTTATAAAATACAAATTAACCCAGAGGCTCCTCATTGGGTATCTTGTCAATCGAAAGGAGGTACTGAATACGAAGCAATTGAGCAACCCGTTCTCTACAACTATGTGACCGGGCTGCTCCTAGTCGACTTTCAGCCAATGGGCAAGCTACCGGAAGACCCCAAGCACTCTCTCGTATTGAACGAGCTTTTCGGTAACCAAGCCCTCCTTACTTTCCCTTCAAATCGTCCCGGAATGCAATACCAGTTGTGCGTAAGTCCCAGAAAGTATCAAGTTCACGTGGGTTTCGGCAAAATGGGAGAGCTTCTCGTGAGAGCTTTCCGTGGAAGATATGCACTGCAATTGATACCCCGTGGCACCTTCTACAATGACTCTGCGTACGATCTTCCAGGCCCCCTGTTGAAAGGCTGTTTTCATTGGCTTAACCTGAGAACAGGGGAGGTCTTCATCACCAGCAAAGAGAGGCCTTGGCCTGATGACCCTCACAGATGGTATATTTTGAACCTAGGAGATTTGTCTTGTACAAGATCACGTTTTTATAACGGTCTTCCAACGAAGGACTACATTGTCAACCCCTACAGCCCCTTATTCAATCGTATCAGTCGAATTCTTGATTCCTTTGAAAATCGCGACGAAATTCTTGTCTACCAACCAGGAGGACGCCGAAATCTTACCGTGGAGCTTACGAGACTCAACATCTCGTTTTACACCAACAAGAACCGCCTCCTTCAGTCACCTCAGCTACAATGCCAGATTGACACAAACCAGGACGCGGGAACTTGGTATGGCTTGCGGACCAAGCTCGTATGCACCAGCCTTACGAATCCGATGCACAGGTCTATTATAGTACCACTCGGTAACCTCACTGCTCGATCAGAGGGATGCCACGTCACAGTGAAAATCGAGCCCTCGGGCAAATATGGAAGATTCGGCATCAACACCACTCTGGGAAGAATTGATTGTGCACCAGAGCCAACTCTTGTGTTCACAAAGGCTCTCATTCATGCATCCACATCCTTTATCCTCCCTGACCCTTTGACAGGTCGTACTGGTACCGAAGAGGCTCTTGAATGGCTTCAAGCAGGTATATCTCAACCATGGTCGCCGCTTACTCCACCTTCTTTATCTGTGTTGAGCAAAATAGCTCAACTGACACCGAGAAGAGTCTACTACCCGCCTGAAATGAAGGTCATGCGTACCGACAACTGGATTGATTCCTTGCCCGTTACCCTTCAGCATCCTGCCTACAGACAAATTGTGGATCGTATACTTCAAGAGTCAGCTACTCTCGCAATTTTTGCAACCAAGGACCAGAGCTCCATGGAACTACCCAAACTTCCTTCTTCAGGTGATCCGCATTTACATGCGCGAGTGATGTTTCGACAAGAATCTGTTGAGAGATACTCTGGGGATGCCTGTAGCCGGGCACAGCCAGTTAACCTGAACTACGTTTCCCGAGATCGCCCTTCGACAGTCAATATTATGCACCGCAACGTACTTGAAGTCACAAACCTGATCCGGCAGTGGCCACAGAACTTCAAAACCACTGATTGCATTGCCCAGATCCTTTCGCAGGGCAGCACCGTTGGTGGATTTGTAGCACCGTTTGAAGGAACGTCTCTCAGTGAAAAGTTGAAGGTTAATGCCATTCAATACTGGGGATCGCTAGTTAAACTCGCCCGAGAGGAAACGGATCGGTACAAGCTAATGTACCTGCTCGGTCCAATGTCTTTCCACCTCGACGCTAATATGCCGCTTCTGCGAGCTCTGGTTGCTCATGCGGTTTTCGGAGACCTGAAGGATCTTGAACTGCCCCAGTGGGATGAATTTGATCACTTCCAGCCTAAACAGGCACCACAGCTTGATTACATCCTCCAGCTTCTCAAGCCTTACAGAGTCGCTGCGCCCGAGAACGACGCGATGGGCCTGGGCCAGTACTCGAGCGGCAAGCTCTTGCGGAAGCTGCAAATAGAAAAGGCCAATCATGAGACCAAAGTTGAGGATGACTGCAGGCTTCTTGCCAACCATCTTCTTAGCCAATGGCCATGCTTGGAACCGAATGTCAGTGGCCTCTCGGGATCTTCTTTGCTGATTGATATCGGTCCTGCTTTGGAAGTTATCCGCCCAGAATGGAAGCGATTATTCATGAATAGAGATCTTGCTGAGCACCTCAAAAAGGTCCAAACGATTCTTGATCGACGCGCTTTAGAAGGCCGATATGAACCCCCACCAGTTCCTCAATCCGAGGAGTCCTTCCCCGTAAGAATCCGAGGAGCCGAAATCCTCGACCTTCGCCAACTGCTAGCAAAACCCTACAACACTATCAAGCCCGCCATGATTAAGGCTCCAGTACAGAAAGGAGCAGACCGGCCGCTCTTAAGCGAAAAAGACTTCGCCCAAGGGATTAGCTCTTACAACGGTACACGAATTAATTCACTATGGCCTGCACTTCCAAAGCGTGACAATACCCTTTACCCTACAGGTAGGGAGATTTCAGAGTCCACAATGAAATTGAAGGCTATAGCTCATGGCTTGGGAGCGTCAAAGTCAGTAGTTAGACAGCGATACGCCACGGATTTCCAGAAGAGC
This sequence comes from Fusarium austroafricanum, assembly GCA_012932025.1. Taxonomy (NCBI): domain Eukaryota; kingdom Fungi; phylum Ascomycota; class Sordariomycetes; order Hypocreales; family Nectriaceae; genus Fusarium; species Fusarium austroafricanum. The sequence goes on along the minus strand of JAADJG010000047.1, from coordinate 34,659 downwards.
TTAGAAGCTTTCCAACGCCTCGACCCTCCCCCCGACTTGAAGAACCCCATGAAGCCTCGAGACGTTGAAATCAAGGCCACACTTGGTAAAGTTGAGGAAGACTTCCGGGCAATTCGGATGGCGTTAGAGGCTGAGGCATCCTCAAGTCGAATGTACTCACACAGAAGAATCTCATGGCTCAAGATGGGAGGTTTATGGCCAATTGTGACCAAGGCAACTTTACTCTCTTCACTCGGTTCAGTTTCTCAAACTACCAGGTTTGGAAGTGGCATGCAAAAGGCGATTGTCGAAATGGGAGTTAACATCACCAAGCATCAGAGACAGGTCCGCCTTCATGATCTGGCATCGAAAAACGTTTCGGGCAGGTATCACGAAGAAGAATCGAACAAGGGGCACTCGAATTGGAGCCCAGAAGAGCACCCGGATTGGTTATTGTTAGAAATCGAATCCAATATGATGATCCGTCCTGTTCAGATTGATGTCGCTTTGGCTACAATCTCCCCTGAATCAGGATCCAACTCTGTACTGCAGATGAACATGGGCCAAGGTAAGTTCCGAGACAAAGCAGAAACAAAACTTGGAAGCTCTTAGGATCAGCCTTGAGAGTTCTTAGTTCAGACTTATTGGCTCTCAGGTCAGATTTGAGAGCGTTCATAACAAGCTTAAGAACTCTTAGGCCAGGCTTGAGACATCTTAGGCCAGGCTTGAGATGTCTTAGGTCAAGTTTAGGAAGTCTTAGGTAAGGCTTGATAGCTTCTTAGGTTAGACTTGACAGCCCTTGGGTCAGGCTTGAGAACTCTTAGGTCAAGTTTGGAAACCCTTAGGGATGGCTTGAGAAGCCTTAGGTAAAGCCACACAATTCTTGGGCAAATACTAATCTGTATAGGTAAAACATCATGCATTATCCCCATGGTCGCGGCAACTCTCGCCAATAGAAAGCAGCTTATACGGGTGATCGTGCCAAAAGCTCTCCTTCAACAAACGGCTCAGTTGTTACAGGCCCGGCTCGGCGGCATCCTCGGGCGAGGGATTCGGCATGTCCCCTTTTCCCGCAGGACGGCCACAACCGAGAAGAATATCCGAGCCTATCATTCCATCCACTGCGAAATGCTCAAGACAGGGGGTGTTATGATATGCCAACCCGAGCACCATATGTCGTTTATGCTCAGCGGACGACAGCGCCTTCTAGACGAGCAGCCCGAACAAGCAGGCCCGATGATAAGGGTACACGAGTGGCTGACGAAGATCTCTCGAGATATTCTCGATGAGTCCGACTATACACTTGCCGTTAGAACTCAACTGATTTACCCCTCCGGCTCGCAGACCACTGTCGATGGCCACCCACACCGGTGGCTTATTGTCGAGGCTGTACTCCGGCTTGTTGATAACTACCTCTACGACTTGCCGAGAGCTTTTCCTCATTCAATTAGTGTTATTCGTCGTGAAGGTGGTGGGTTTCCTTTTGTTTTCTTCCTGCGGCAAGATGTTGAGGACGAGTTCGTTACAAGGCTCACTGCAGATATATGCAAAGGAGCTGGAGGCATTCTGCCACTAACCGAGCATGCGATGGCAACCAAGGATAGGGTGGCTGTCAAAGAATTCCTGACTTCACCCAGACCTAGGTCATCGACCATTGAACGCATCCGAAACCTATCGCCAGACAAGCCTAGCTTGAAGCAGACCATCTATCTCCTTCGCGGTTTACTCGTAAATCGAATCCTTATGATGACTTTGAAGAAGAGGTGGAACGTCGAATACGGTCTTCACCCTCAGCGTGACCCTATTGCAGTGCCTTTTCACGCCAAAGGCGTTCCGAGCGAACAGTCTGAATGGGGTCACCCTGATGTGGCTATCCTTTTCACATGTTTAGCCTTCTATTATGATGGGGTGAGCCTTTCGCAGCTACGTCAATCTCTCGAATATATACTCAAGTCGGACGATCCTGCAACTGAATATGATGCCTGGACCAAGAGCTCCGAATACTTCCCGTCGTCTCTGAAAGCCTGGAACTCAATCAACGTCGATGACGAGATGCAGTTGGGCGAGATTTGGAAGATTTTGCGTTACAATGGGGTAGTCATAGATTATTTCCTGAACAACTTCGTCTTCCCCCGCCACGCAAAGCAGTTTGAGGTGAAACTACAGTCCAACGGGTGGGATATACCCCTGGGCAGTATCGCAGGGATCAACGACAAGGGATCTGAGAAGGCACTCAGCACAGGCTTCAGTGGTACCAACGACAACAGAACCATGCTGCCGTTAAACATTGAACAGCAAGACCTCCCGAGTCTTCATCACACAAGCGCTGAGGTCCTAATCTATCTTTTGCATCCCCGAAATCGTCATTGCATCCTCCCTCAAGACGTTAGAACAGAGCATAATGGGAGGGCCACCGAAATGGACCTTCTTCGTTGCCTCCACAAGGGGATGGAGAAAGAAAGGTCCATTCGTATCTTGATTGATGCAGGCGCGCAGATATTGGAGATGGACAACTGCACTTTGATCCAGCAGTGGCTGAAGATCGACCGGTCTGCTCTGGCCGGCTTGTTTTTTGACCAGGACAACAAACCTTGGATTCTGACCCGAGAGGGAATGCGGACGCCTCTTTTGGCATCTCCCTTTGCCGACGATCTCAGAAACTGCCTGGTCTATCTTGACGAGGCACATACCCGTGGAACAGATCTTAGATTGCCTCCCAATGCGAAGGGAGCTCTTACTCTTCGTTTAGGCCAGACAAAAGATCACACTGTCCAAGGTGAGCTATGTCCATATTTGCTTGTTTTATCTTTCTTTAGGATAGTTGAGTGTATCTCCTTTTTGGGTGATTCATTGTAGACACCTTGAATGATTTGCTAACCAGATCTCTAGCTGCAATGCGTCTACGACAATTGGGAACAACACAGGCCGTTTCCTTCTTCGTCCCCCCTGAGGTCCACCAGAGTATCGCTGACTTGCAGAAGAAGACAATGCATGAGCCAATCGATTCATCCGATGTCATCCAATGGCTCATGCACAACACATGCGATCAGATTGAACAGTTACAGCCACTGTACTTCTCTCAGGGGATGGACTACGCTCGTCGAATGCAGGCGGCTTTGGATAACCCAAGGTTCTTGCTCGAAAAGGCTCAGCGTAAAGCATATGTTCAGGCGATCAAGCAGGACGAACAACAAAGTCTACAGAACCTCTACGAGCCGAAAACGAAGAGTCGCGCAGCAGTCATGCAAACATCTAAGAACCCGATACTGAATGGCTTTATCAAGGAACTCAACGCCAGAAGGAAGACATTCCAGGACACCGGCAAAGCTGTGCACGCCTCTGCTCTGCAAGAGGTTGAGCAAGAGAGAGAGGTTGCTTTCGAAGTGGAATCTGTTCGGCAAGTCAAGAAGCCTCAGCACTATGCTGCTTATTCTTTTCCTGGCCTCAATGCCAGCCTCGAGGCTTTTATCAGAACCGGTAGGCTGCCTGCTGATACAAACTACTTCAACCGCGTATTCGATGCTCTAGCCAAGACTGGAATAGGACGCAAGTACAAGGTCTACTCTCAGGTCACAAACTCGAAACTTCTAGAGACGGTTGAGTTTGGTCGAACTGTGAAGCCCAAGGGAGACCTCAGTACTGATAATTTCTTGGTACGTATTGGAACGGTTTCCGTATTAATTAGACTAACAAAGTCGCAGCGCCCTGTCAACTGGATCCTTTGGAGTTCCGTCGCCGAAATCGCCATCGTTATCATGCCTGAAGAAGCCGAAGCCCTGATCCCTCTCATGCGAGATCCCAACACGAGTGTCCTCACGCATCTTCTTGTATACTCTGCGCCTATCACACGGAAGATGCTTCAGTTCAACGACTTGACCTTCCACAGCATCCCTCCTCTTCCTTCAGACTGGAAGGCCCCGGGCTGGCTTCAAGTTGAACTTGGAATCTACGCAGGGCGACTGTACTTCGAGTGGGACGAATACGATGCCCTGTGTGCTTTACTTGGAATCCGGGACGGCGTGTTTGAGATCGACGAAGCAGATGGCGATGAAGAGCCCATTGAGACCAAGCTTGAGACAACAACTTCCAAGAACTTGCAAGCTGAAGTTGAACCACGAAAGTTCTCCAAGAATCCACTCACATTCCTTCAGGAATGGCTTGCAGTCCGTCGTCGGGGCCAAGATTTCGCCCACAGTCCCATGGGCTTCGTCAGTCAAGGTAAACGCCTTCAGGAAGACCACATATTCTTCAAATCGGCAGAATCAGGACACACAGAAGAGTCCGAGACAATTCTGGTACCAATGTCGTTGCCAACAGCAGACGACGGCAGAGACGATGGATATTACGGGGTTGACGACATGGGTGCCAACGAGGCTGGGAGTGATTTCAGCGACGATAACATTGAGTACGACGAGTCTGAATATGCTAGTGCATCGTCGGGCTGATTTTGACTGATAAACCCATGTATTTTTGAGAGGGGGTTTGGTTCGGGGTACACCTGTTGGACTTGTGGCGACATTTTGTATGATCTGGTGTAAGAGTACTCTAAGACGTGTGTGACAAATACCAAAAGATCCAAAATAACTTATGCGATATGCTTAAAAGTTTAGGGGTGATGTTTCTAATTTTATCACGAGTTTGCCGAAATTGACTCCATGGATGCATATCCTCAAAGCTTAGGTAGGTAGTAGCTGAAACATGCCACTTGAAAAACACTCATCAACTCATCTACCTACCTCTAGTCATCCAGCTTGATGACGACCTTTCCAACCTGTTTAGCCTGCCAAACGTACTCTATAGCCTCCTCAGCTTTGTCAAAAGGCCAAGTTGAGTCCAGAATATCCTCGAATGTCATCTGCGTTGCTGAGATGGCAGCCATGAGTTCATCCTGATCATCCTTAGAGCCAGCGTTGATACCACGAACGTTCAGTCTTCGGTCGATAATAGTAGAAACGAACTCCCTGAGGTGCTCAGGTTTGGGACCACCTAGATATCCGACCTGGCTGACAATTCCTCCACGTCGAGTACACTCCATAGACCGAACGAGAGAGCTGCTGCCGCCGTTCTCGACAACTAGATCAACACCAATGCCGTTTGTTAGACGGAGGACTTCCTGGTGCCACTCTGGATTTGTCTTGTAGTTGACTGTCTGTATCTCTGGCTTTCCGAATTGCTTCTTGACCTGCTCCAACTTCTCATCGCTTGAGGAAGTAAGGATAACTCGAAGTCCAGAGGCACGGGCGAGCTTAAGAGCAAACGTAGAAACACCACCAGTACCTAGGTGTAGACGTTAGAAAAGTCAAATTTTAGGTCTTCAGTGGTGGGAACCTTGGATGAGAATTGTTTGACCGATAGTAGCTCCCTTGAGAGCAGACCACGCAGTAGTTCCCGCACAGGGAATGATGGAAGCCTGTATCCAATCAAGATGCTCGGGCAACTTGGTAACCAACTTCTCGTCAAAAACGATATAAGTGGCCAAAATACCGTCCTCATTAGCCGCAAGCCAAGATCTCCCCGTTGACCGAGTATTCAGGAACTCAGAATCAGTGATTGGAGCAACGCGGTCGCCGACTTTGACGAGTGAAACTTTATTACCAGCCGAGACAATCTCGCCGGCGGCGTCGTTACCGGGAATGCCGTTGGGAGTAACGGGCCAGGGGTTACCTCCGTTTGCGATGTTGGCATCACGGTAGTTGAGAGCTACAGCATGTACTTTTATGAGCACGGCTGTGGGGTGAAGAGGGAGAGGAAGATCTTCTGAGACGAACTTGACTTTAGGGGCGCCTTTGGTGTAGTCGTCTGTTCGCCGCCATGCTTGACGCTGAGTAGGTTGAGACATTATTGATTGGCTGAATGGAATTTATTTGTATAATGGGTTGCCTTGTTAGGAACGACAATGCTCTCATGGTGGTTTGATCTTGAGGGGAGAGGTCGGTGTTCTTATACCAAGATCATCGTGATAAGGACGCCTTGTTGCTGACACATGCACGCGGGGTAACATGAATTTCTAATCAATCCTGGTGTGTTGTTATGATTTAATCACTAGATCATGATATCACTGCACTGCAGTTCAAGCCTCTCAGTTGTTCCTTGTTTGATGAGTTGTCAAGGATTGTGCTCAGCTTGGGTCGGCTTCCTAAGCCGTCGGACGTAGGGTAGCCTCCCCATGATGGCGGATGCAACTAATGTTAGGTGTCGGTCGCAATGGTTCAAAGAAACCATTGGATAGAAAGCTCTGGTAGCTGAGGCGAAAGAAGATAAGAACCTAAACTCGTACCAGAATTGCGAAAAAATGCGGGGGATATCAATGGACGGACTATTGCGACGTCACTTTCTTATTAGAGGCCGAGACTTACACACATGTCGGGCACTGTTCCTCGGTTTCCATTCCCGAAAACCGAGACACAAATGACGGCCTTTGAACATGACCTCTGAACATCAAGAATAGACGTAAACAAATCATAACGAGATTCCTTCTTGGATAGCTCCAGAATACTGGTCTAAACATTAGTTGAAAAATATCTAAGTCAACAAGACAACTATTTCCTTCAATATTGTTTGGCATCACTCGTGACTTACACCATCACTGACAACACACCATCTCGGGAAAGGAACCCGTTGATACCAGACTTCAGCGGCTCAAGAATAAGTCGAACCATCTCCTGCTTCCTCTTTCGGCATTCAAAGGATATCTCCTTTGAGACTCCGCAACCTTAAGAACCAAAAAAGGAAACTTGGACGAGAAGGGTAATAAAAATGAGTGCAAAGGCTAGATTCAACAGCATGGGAAACTGCCACCCGAACTCTGAACTATCAGCGTTGTAACCGTAACCATAACCATGGGGTCTATTATAAGAAGCGCGATACTCCCCGCCCGGTATGTCGTCTAAACCCCTCAATTATCTATCCTCTCCGGCTCTCGTCCAATAACAACATGTCTGATCTCAAGATCGCAAGGATAGACGTCTTCAAAGTCGACCTCCCATACTCAGGCGGCGTGTATTATCTCTCTGGTGGCCGCGAGTACAGAAGCTTCGATGCAACTATTGTCCGCGTCACCACCAACACTGGCATCGAAGGATGGGGCGAGAGCACGCCTTTCGGATCATCCTACATCGCCGCTCATGCCCTTGGTGTAAGAGCAGGCATTGCTGAGATAGCGCCCTGGCTGATTGGCTTGGATCCTCGAAGGGTTGATCGTATCAATGAGGCGATGGATGCCGCTTTGATCGGCCATGAGCACGCAAAGAGCCCTATCGACATTGCTTGCTGGGATGTTTTCGGCAAGTCTGTCGGCATGCCTGTTTGTGAGTTGCTCGGTGGTCGCACAGATGTCGGTATGCCTATCATATCGTCGATTTATATGGGCAAACCAGAGGACATGCGGAAACGTGTTGCAGAGCATAGAGCACGAGGATACATCGGCCACTCTATTAAGATCGGTGGAGATCCGGGCGAAGATGCCATGCGAATCACTGCTTCACTTGCCGATAGGCAGCCCGGCGAGTTCTTCCTCGTAGATGCAAACGGTGGCATGACTGTTGAAAGCGCCCTTCGCATGCTTAGGCTTCTTCCCAATGGCTTAGACTTTGTCCTCGAAGCCCCTTGTGCCACATGGCGCGAGATCGTCTCTCTCCGAAGAAGAACCAACGTCCCAATCTACTTGGACGAACTAGCGACCACAGACGCATCTATCGTCCAGATGATTGCTGACGATGCAGCCGAAGGATTCGGCATCAAGATCTCAAAGAATGGCGGCCTGACCAAAAGTCGAAGACATAGGGATATTGGTCTTGCTGCGGGTTACACGATGAGTTGTCAGGAGACGACGGGATCGCATATCGCATTTGCGGCGATTGTGCATCTCGGGCAAACTATTCCCGAGAGGAATTTGCGGTGCATTCTTGAATGCCGGGATATGGTGAAAGTGAAGACAGCGGATGGAAACTTTGAGGTGAGGAATGGTAGGGTTCACGCACCTAAGGAGCCTGGGTTGGGGATTACGCCTCGCTTGGATGTGTTGGGTGTGCCTGTTGCTAGTTATTCTTCAGCCGATAAAGTTTAGATGGGTAGTTTCTCCTAAAATCTGAACAGGGTGACGATATTTATCGAAGGTGTTAGTGTAATTAAAAATGATCAATCTTAAGAGTCAGAGTCAGAGTCAGAGTCAGAGGCCAAAGTGCCATAGTTTATTTGTTTGTTTGTTCATGAAATTTCCCAAAACACATTCTACAACTCTATTCTATCTCACCTTCCTTTACTTACCATCTGAGGCCAGCTCAGCTCTTATCCAACCATCCAGCTCCGGTTCTATTCATCACCAGTCTCTTTACAACAATCAAGAAGATGATACCCAGCAGCATAACACTCCCCGCAAACACCTGCGTCCATGTGAACGCCTGATACCTATCAACAAGCCATGCTGCAGTCGGCGGACCCATGAGCACCGATAAGCTTGCGACACTAAAGGCCATGCCCATCCGCACACCAATCTGGCTGAGATCCTCTGTTAGGAGGGACACACCCGTGGGGAAGAGACTCTGGATCGAGGCACCGAGAATGCCGTACACGACGGACCATGTGTATAGACCCGGCTTACCCGAGACCATCATCCAGAAATACAAGAGTATTGACGCTGCTAGTGTGTTGGGCGCAAAGACGTTGATAATGCCTGCGTGGTCGGCAGTCCAGTTGGCCAGCAGCCGACCCACGATACCAACACCGTTGAGAATCATGGAAAGGTCAAGAGACTCAGTGAAGATGAAGGGAGGGTTAAGCGCAGTGCGAGAGTATGCTGGCACGAAATAATATGGAATATAAACTGCCATACAAGTGAAGAATGTAGCGACAACATACATGGAATACTCGATATCTTTAAAAACAAAGAAGTCGATCAACGGGCCAGACCGTCGAGGTCTGATCCTAGGCTTTGTTAGAATGAGAGCAATCGTGAGAAGCCCAAGCTGTATAAAACCAGCAATTCTCAGAGTCCACTCAAAACCTTCCTTGGGCAAGAGAGTGCGCACCAGTCCTACAAACAACATTCCCCCTGTTCCAGATCCACAGGCTGCGACACCCATAGCCAAAGCTCGTCGTTTGGCAAAGTATGTGGAGAGGACCGCAAGCGTAGGACAGAATATACAACCATGCCCTAAGCCAACGACAACACCTTGCAAAGCAAAGTATTGCCAATATTTAGTGCATACCGACGTGAGCATAATCCCCATGACCTGGAGGATAATGCCCACGCCGAAAACCCAGCGGAAGTATCCAGCATCGACGAGACGTCCCGTCAAGGCGCCCACAAAGAAGAGAAGAAAAACGCTGATGGAACCAATCCACGAGATATCGCTCGCCGGACGAGAAAGTACCTCAGCGTAGTACGCCTGAAAAATGCCAAACGAGTTAGTCCAGCCCCAAGTGTTCATGTAGACGAGATGGCATGAGAGTACAACACACCAAGCTCTCCATCCACCGTCGGGAGGGGGATTGTCATTGCCGCTGTCACTGTCAACGACTTGCTCAAGAATGCTCTGGCCGAACTCTGACGAGGAGTTGCCGTCTACAGGGGCTTGGGCCTCTTGGTCTTGTTGGGGAGGAGAATCCGATCTTTGTCTTCTGACTGCTCCAAGGGGAGTGTTAGATCCCAGCTCTCTGGCTTCGTGGATAGTCTCGAGTTGAATGTTGTGATCAGGGTACTGCATGCGTCGGGCCATGTTGGCGGTGCAGAAAAAACTTACCTTGGTTGGGCCTGTTTTTTTCGTTTTTTGTTTTTGATCAGCTCAGGATAGCAATGGATATGGGGAAAGATGATGGAAAACCGCAGGTGATTTCGGGTGAGTTAAATAGACGCTGCTTCGCTTGATCTTCCTACGTTCACTAGGTCGTCTATCTGTTCGCTTCCAATAATTGAACATTTATTTTCACACAACAGAACACAAAGCTATTGTCAAGCCAACACTCGAATAAACAATGAAAAGCACCCGTGAAAGGAACAGTACTACTCGTCATAGCACTGTCCATGACTCATATCATCAACTTGATACATTGAGAGATCATACTTACAATACTCAATACCCAATATGCAGCGTTTTCACGCAACCAATCCTGCCTGCCTGCCTGCCTACCTACCTGCCAGTCCTATCTCACGGATATTTACTTCCGAGCAGTACAAATGCATTCCGTCCGCGAGCTCGACTCCAAAAACATGTCCCTTTCTCCCAGCTTTATGTATTCACAGTCCCCGTATCAATCGATTCTTGTATAACCCGGTCGCTGACCTTTCTCGTCCGCTTTCCAACTCTACATGAGGATCTGTTGATTTGTTAGCTATCCGTCTATAAATGTAAATGCAAATTTCTCAGGCGAACTTACGCAGTCACTGTCCTGCTTTCCCTGTGGGATACCCATATCTTCGAACGTTGCTGGACCCTGTTTACCACCCTTTGGTGGCATAGTTTGGGCACTAGGAGCAGGGCTTGGCCTGTTATCGGGTCTCTGGAACTGTGATGGCGGCGCGCTTCCAGTTCTTGGAGGACCACCTGGGCCCCCTTGAGGTCCTCCTTGAGGTCCACCATAAGGTCCTGGGGACGGTCTACCGCCAGGACCGGCACCACCTGACACCATTGGCGGTTGGGCACTCGAAGTACGTGGAGGTCGGTTCGCCTGAGGCGGTTGCTGCTGTTGCTGGCCTTGGGGAAGAGAGCTTCCGCGTTCGGGACGACCACTTGCCCCAGGTACACGAGAGAAACGCTCATAGTTCTGAGACTGAGGGTTTTGCAAGCCCGGCGAGTATTGGCCACCAGTGGGTGTCTTCTGGATACCACCGTAGGGTGCCCCGTTGTCTTCCGGATACGGAGAAGGACGGCCTCCGGGGCCTGGTTGGCCACCTTCGTATCCAGCGGAAGCCGCTCTGTTGCGTGGGTCAGGTCGGCCGGGGCTTCCAGGGCCACCTGGACCGCCGGGGTGAAGGTTACCCATGGACTGAGACTGAGGCATAGGTCGAGAGCCGCCCGATTGCGGCTTGATACCAAAAGCGCTGGATGGACGGTCCGAGGGAGGTCCCATGCGTCCACCTTGGTTGAAACGTGGAGATGTAGGGCCTTGAGTGTCGTCCTCGGGATAGGGAGCAGTTGATTTAGAGCGAACCGTCAAGGGCGGCGGTCGATCATCGTCGGGGTAGGGCGCTGCCGATTGGGGCCGGACTGGCGCTTGATTGGCATCTAGCCTTACGTTGAAGGCAGGAGGTCTATCTGCCGCTGCTGGCAGTACAAAAGAAGCTCGCGAGGGGTCGGGGAAGTTGACATGTTCCGAGACAATGGTTGGCCGTATTCCAAGAGAAGGGTTGGGCTGAGGATCCTGTGGCTTGGGGTAGCCTGGCCCATCTAGTGAAGGCGAAGCAGGGGCACTTCCTTCACTGAGAGTCGGCATCTGCTGTGGCTGCTTGAAACGATCGGGGCGCTTGCCTCGCTGAGATCCGTGCTGCGACTTGATGCGGGTCAGTGTGGTAGTCTCATGGTCAGATTTGGACAAAGTGTTGTTCTCGTCCAAGGATTCGAGTCGACCAAGGGCGTCTTGGTTGCCATGATCGGCGGCAAGTTGATACCACTTCCGAGCTTCTGCCAGGCTCTTTTCAACATGAATTCCTATCTCGTTGTAGTAGCCCAGGGCGAATTCTCCTGTGGGTAGCTTGGCGGCAGCAGCCTCTTGGGCATACTTATACGCCAACGACTCGTTTTTCTTGAAAACGCCCTCATAGCCAAAGAGGAACCATCGACTCACGCCTAGGGCCGCCTCGGGAAGCCCTTGCTTGGCTGCGAGGCCGTAGTAATGGAGAGAGAAGGATGGATTGAATTCGCACCCAAACTGACAAAGTTCGTATGCTTGACCCATCTTGAGTTGGGCCTTGGCAAACCCAAGATAAGCTGACTTCTCGATATACATCTTAGTCGTCAAGGGGTTGTTGGGTAGCAAGCCCTCAGGGATCGAGATATCCGGCAGGTCACGTCCTATCAACATACCGTACACATAAGCACCCTGGGGAGCATCTTCATCGGAGCTGTCGGCGGCGGCCTGTATCCGCTCCAGACCAGTCGAGTAATCTTTAGTCTCACCGTGTTGGCCTAAAAGGCTCATCATACCCATTCGATACAATGAGGCGGAGTCCTTGAGAGAAAGACCACGGTAGTAATGCTCCTTCGCCTTGGACATATCATTGGATTGCTCGTACAACATGCCCATGCGATACTCGGATCGTCCATGGCCAAGCTCCGCAGCGCGCTTGTAGCCGATATAAGCCTCACGCTTGTCGACACGGTTACCAAACTTGCCAAACTCGAGCCATTTTGAGCGCATGTATAATGCTTCGGGGTGTTCTTGTTGCGACAAGTAAGTGATAATGTTGATGGCATCGACGCGGAGTTCGTGTTCTATGCGTGGGGTAGCAGGACGGGCCTTTTCGCCATATTCGCGAATCATGGACTCTTGGGAAATGTCGGCCCAAGTAAGGACGTCACGCGCCCAGGTAATTTGCATTGAAACATTCTGTGAGTGCAGAACATGCTTGCGCGCGTTCCAGAGAATTTCTTCTTTTTCCTCGTCGGTTGGGGGAATGTTATCGCCCTTGACCTTGGGAAAAGGCGAAAATGAGGGGGCGTCGAAGCTCATGGTGCTGAGACTCTCGGAGATCTTATCGGTGGACTGGTATGCTCGGATGTCGTCGTTTGAGACCTGTGTTGCAGGCTGGGGCCGAGGCGGGTCGGCTCCCCGAGGGTTGGTGTAAGTCGAGAGCGACGGTTCGCGAGAGTGACGAGGGCCTGGTTCGGTTTGTGATCGTGGTTCAACAGAAGTAGCCTCAAGTTCCATGCGCTGGAGGTCCTCTTGCATATTTTGAGGGACCTGAGGGGTTACCCTAGATACAACAACAACAAAGAATCGTCAGCATGCCCCACCTTTTCACCGTTACAACCGCATCCGGTGCTGGTAAGCTTTATATGAGATCGGGATCGGGTACGGAAAGGAGGATGGGGAATCTCTGGGAAATAGAAACTGGAGACGGGACCGGAAACGGGATTAAGGGGGAAGAGCCAAGAGACATACCTTTGAGGGGAGGGAGCAACGACTTCTGGCATATAATAATCATCGAACCCGCCAGGGACAAATGTCGCGCCTAACTGTGGGGGAGCCATCTCGGTTCGCTGGCCGTCTATCGCGAAAAGGACGTAAGATGTCAGCAAGAGGGTCGGGGGGATAAGACGAATAAAGAAGGGGGTCCTTGTTCTCGTTCCCTAGGAACAAATGTAAGAGCTGACGGGGCGCGGACACTGATGACTGCAGAAGCGGCGGCGCAACCCCTCTTTGACTTGAACCAGCAAACAGTAGATTGTTTAGACTGCGCGTGCGTTAGGCACTGGCTTGATTTAGCTGCTGGGTTGAGTGGTTGCTTGCTTGCTTGCTTGATTGACTGATTGGTGGTAATAGTAACACAGAAGCCCCAGAGCTAATTTGCGGTAGGTAGTTGGTTCAAATAATCCGGGTTCGAGAACCAAGTAGAATGCAATGCATGGCACTGAAGCGAGGCCAGCAGTGAGGGGATCCAAAGTAGCGAATGTAGCGGGGACACTGTACAGAGCGCAATCCTCTTCAGGGGCTGGTAATCAAGCACAAGGGTCCTGTTACAGGGGACATCCGGCGCCAATCCGTGGGGCCCGCTCAAGAAACGCCAGTTGAGGCTGAAGATGGATTTTGGTACCTGTGTAAGAGCAAGGCTGCGAGGGTCCAACTGCCGTGAAGTCCGAACATGAGCTACCGTAAGCCAGAGGGCAGTGATCCAAGGCCGAATACCGGTTTATCAACAAAATACTTTTGCCGAAAACTTGGATTCTTCTGATGTTCAGGCATAATTGCACCCTGACACGCCACTTGTCTGAGACCCATAGTGGCTTGGTGACCATGAGTGCCAGGCAGTGCATTGGACGCCGGACGTAAATAGCTCTGCAGGGACCGATCAACACTGGAGCTTTCAGGAACATACATTGGCTTGCGTACCTAGGTAGGTGGCATGTCGTACAGTGGGCGGATATCTCAAAGTAGGCATCTCAACCGATGTCGAAGTCGTATTTCAAGTATCTTGCGCTTTGAGTTTCTCGAGAATGTCGACAAGGTTCCAAGGCCAAGTATCCAAAGTTAACCATCAACCCGTCATCAATCGAGCAAGCAAGCAAATCAACCTGGCAAACGGGGCATCGCCAACATAGCTTCAGCGCCGCTTCTGCATATCAGCTCTTACAAGGGGAATGCCGTAGGATAAGAAAATGACGGGAGCATGATGATTGCTTACATGAGGAATTACCAGCAGCGGCTGAGCCGTCGTTAACTTTTTTGCCAAGCTGTGCATATTGCTGATAGCTAGCCATTGCGGCTGAAAGATCAGGCGAAGGAATGCGTTACGTTTGAGTAGGAGAAGGTAGTTGAAGGAAAGATATGGAAGACCAAGACCAACAAGACCGTGGATGATTAAGGGCCTGATGCCTTCGTTATGTATCCGTCAGTCTGTTGCTCCTAATCTGAGCCTGTAAGGAGCTGGAGCTTGATCTGTGACACCACAATCACTAGCCAGCATACGGAACCCTGGCTTGGGCTGGCTGTGGGCGGGCTGCGGGTTGGGGCAGCGAAAAGTGCGTGGGGAAGAACGAGCTGGAGGCTGGTGCGTTGTTATGTATGTGATGCAATGCAGAAAATGGTGTGGGTGGTGGTAACTGTTCTGGACCAAAAATTCGAGGGCCTACCGCAACGAATTCTGGATTCGCAGCAGGGATCTAGCTCCAGTTTCCTGTTCCTATTCCTTCAACAGCGGCGCGTCTCGTTTCAAGCTGTCAAATTAGGAGATTAAATAACCGCTATCGATCGGTCAGATCAGCGCGAGCTGACGTATGGAGGGGTAGCTTCAGGTTCGAGGTTTGGTTAAACTGCAGTAAGGGGAAACTGGCGGGGAAGAGGAGATAGGATGGTAAGTTAAAAAAAAGGGAGGGTTTGATGAAGGAAAAATACCTACTAATTTAGAAGCCAATATAGGTACCTAAGCAAGTTCTAAGGTAAGGTCTTCTACGTCAGATGCCTCTTGCATCAGCCTGGGCGTTTTGCTGTAATGTGACTATGGATGTGAGGCAGCTTAGATGGGAGGTGGGTGCCACGGAACGGCAACTCCCTGCCCTATCAATTCTGACTCAATTCTGACGGGATACATAGAGTCTATGTAGGTAAGCTTGTCCTATCACTGAATACCACATCTTGATGGCCATTAGGCAAGTACACAAAAGCCACAAGGCAGATATAATGCTCAACACAAACACAGGACCTTGTAGCTGAAGCTGATCAACACTGGTCAACCCAAGCTCCGCCTTGTTTTCGAATTTGAGGTGGAGGACAGCCACAGGCGAACTTGAAGAGGGGCAATTCAATAGCTTCAAGAGGCTGACTACGATAGCTCAGCTTCCAGGTCAATACGACGCCCCCAATTCTTCAATGTCTCCTAAGCGGCGTTTGAGCGGGTTCTTCATTTCCGTCCACGCAATCATTCGAATGTTCTAAATACGCCATCTATCTCAGATTGTACTGTGTGATATTGGACTTTCATTACTCTGTACATGGTTTTGTTTAAATGGCATGTTGCTCAGCCACAGCCCCAGCCAGTTGCTATTTTCAGAACTGTCTACATGGGACACTGAACCTTGTCAAGACTTTCATAAAAACCGGAATAAAGTGGGCTATCCGTTTTGACTTGATGGAATTGTAGATCAGTATTTAAAATTGTTCCTAATCGTACATCGGAGTATATATAAAATTTCCATGAACACAAGCACGAATTTGGGCCACGTGAGGTGAGAGTCTGGTGGTGATGCAAGTAACATCGTGCTGTGAATCAATGTGGCATGTCCCGGGCGATTGATCATACCAATTCTTCAATGCCGCACAAAAAGAGTCTTAGAGAACAGCATAGTGTACCAGCAAGGCTGACAAGACGCCTCCATAAAATTACCAAGGTAAGGCACTGCGATCCAAAATATATGCGCAACCTACCTTAGGTACCTACCTACTACTACCGATGGATGGAATACCAGGTGATAGATACCGAGTACCGACTAAGATACTAAGCTAAACAGTCGTCGAATATTAACATTCGATAAACGACTCAACATTTGGGCTGCAAAGGAACAGGAGCTTGCAATAAGATAAATCTGTCATATTTTTCAACTTTCTGTGATCCTCAAATTCTTTCACCTCGTCTTTGTGTATGGAATACTTGCACATCGGCATTCTGAGATTCAGAGCCAGGTCAGGCGTCATGGAACATCCTTTACCCGAACACCCCTGCAACAAAGCGACCTAGCAGCAACCCACAGGCATGAGCCGTGGCCTCGCGTCACTGGATGCAGCCTGGTGAAGCTTGAATTGGATATCATCATCAACACTACACAACCACAAACAACACCACGATATTGATCGTCTTTCCACGCTAAAAACTCTCTATATAACTCCATCCTGGAAATTATCAACAAAAGTACATTCAAATTCACACAACGCCCCATCACCCACCATGGCCGAACGTAATCTCGCCCAAATCATCTCGCAGCTCAAGCACTCCCCCTCCATGGGCTACAACGAAGCCAACGCCCTCCTCTCGAAGGCTAAGCTCGCCCTCCTCAAGCTGAACGCTCTTACACCTGCTCCCTCAACTCCGACGCATCTTCTTCCTCTCGCCCGCGAGACTTATGAGCAGGGCGCCCTCTTCGCTATCCGCGCCCGCAACCCCGAAGCCTTCACCCGCTACGTCCAGCAGCTCCAGCCCTTCTACGAGCTTCCCGCTGCTGTCCTTGCGCCTAACCTACCTGAGCGCAACAAGGTCACCGGTTTGAGTTTGCTTCTGCTGTTGACGCAGGGTCGATACGCCGAGTTTCATACTGAACTCGAGAGTTTGGAGAACCGTGAGGGTGGTGGCGGTGACGTCGAGAGTGATCGATACCTGGGTTATCCTATTCGCCTGGAGAGATGGCTGATGGAGGGATCTTATGACCGTGTGTGGAAGGCCATGAAGAGCAGTGAGGTGCCCTGCGACGAGTACAGCGTATTCTCCGAGGTAAGCATATACAATTTCCCCAATTCCGCCCAAATTGCTAATACTGACTCAATTGTAGATCCTCAAGAACCAGATCCGCTCCGAGATTGCTTCCAGCAGCGAGCGTGCATACCCCAGCCTGCCCATCAGCTCCACAAAGTCCCTTCTCTTCCTGGATTCAGAGGGCGATGTCATCTCTTTCGCCCAGCACCGTGGCTGGATTGTCCGCGATGGCCACATCTATTTCCCCGATGCTGCTGAGGGCGAGAATGGTGACCAAAACAAGGATATGAGCCAGATGGTGATAGAAAACGCTTTGGGCTATGCCCGTGAGCTTGAGACAATCGTGTAATGTGGGATTGGAGCTGAACTGGACTCTTGGCGAGAAAGCAATGGGAAGACAGACATACATAGACAAGTAGAGAAGGAAGAAACGATTGTTGTACGACTAATTCAACTTGAGGAGTTTGTCTAAAAGACGAGTTCCCCCAAAAAACAAATATCAACGCATGCAGCTTTTTAAACGTGATTCCATGATTTTGTGCTTCTCACATATAATCAGGCTAAGTTGCAACTACAAGACATGACTCCTTTGCCATCGTTCTATCACCCAGTCGTCCAAGTCCAACTTTTTTAAAGCCTTAGACCTTCCACCTCGTCTATCTGGCTCCTTTGTGCATCGTTGACTCGAAACTCCTTATACCAACGTTGCGCTCTCATAATTAAATCTTATTCGATTGTGTTCTGCCAGCTTAGGCGAACAGCTTCAAACCGCTTCCATGCTTGCCAATTTCACATACTTCACACACTCTGCACACTGTGCCCTTGTACTTAGTATGGTACTTGGAGCCATCGAAGGCACACTCCTCGTATGCAGTTCCACTGTAGATGGGGGTATGGCTGGCCGCGCACACGTCAAACTCGGCGAACTGGTCGAACTCAATCTCAACAGCGTCGTTGGGGTTGCGCTCGCACTGGGCCTTGGTCTTCTTGGCCTGTATTATTCCAATTAGTAAATGAACCAAGGCGGTTTGAAAACTCAGCATCACTTACATTTTCTACAATCTTGGTGGCACCGCCATTGGCGATGATGCGGTTGGCGAAGCTAAGAGCAGAGTTGTAGTTCTTGTTGCGAATAGCCAACTGCATGGCACTCAGCAGAGCAAGCTGTCGATGGGGTACCTCAATCTTGGGGATGGTGAAGTAGGCTGAGAGCTCCAGACTCCTCTGAAGCTTCTCGGGATCCTTAGCCACGACGTCGGGAGCGCCCAGTTGTCTCCTTGAGAGCTCGATACTCATAGCGACAGCATACTCACTGGCCGAAGTAATAAGCTTTTTCGCCTCGGCGACCTCGTCTTCACTTGACACAGCATTGACAAGGATAGAGTGGAGGATACCCTTGAAAATGCCAATACCAGCCTCAAGCTTGTTAGCCTTCATCGAATCATAGCCCGCCTGCAGGTCATTGGAAGCAAGATGCTCAAGATCTCGGGGGATGATAGGCAAGACCTTTCGGGGGTCGGTTTCATCCAGAGTTCTGCGGACGTAATTGACTAGCGGTGGCAAGCCCTCAGAGGCGGGAAGGAAAGTCTTGGAGGCTGAGTAGACTTCCAAGAATCGTGGCTTCAGCGGCGCGAAGTCAACAGCTCCAACTTGTCGGTTAAGAAGCTGCATGGCAGTCTCGAAAGAGCCACCAGCAACGTGGTCAACCGCCAATGGCGAGTTCCGTGCCCACATGTCAGCCTCACTGCTGGCAGCACCGCCAGCATCAACGCTCTCAACGTTGACGAAGTCACTGTCGGCCTCAGGAACATCATCATCACCCATGTCCC
Source organism: Fusarium austroafricanum (assembly GCA_012932025.1). Taxonomy (NCBI): domain Eukaryota; kingdom Fungi; phylum Ascomycota; class Sordariomycetes; order Hypocreales; family Nectriaceae; genus Fusarium; species Fusarium austroafricanum. The sequence goes on along the minus strand of JAADJG010000047.1, from coordinate 15,735 downwards.
AACCAGCAGCATCTTCGTCATCATCGTCAATCAAGGCACCGTTACGCTTGGCAGCTGAGTCGTCTTCCATAGCATCCTCAAACCCTGTGTTGGTGGTAGCTGGTTCATCCTCCAAGGACAAGCCTTCGACCTGGCCAAGAAGAGCCTTCTCGAAGAAGGACTGCGATGTAGCCTTTGTGGGCCAAGAGGCCTTGAACGAAGGGACCACGGGTTGACGGACAGCCAGGGGAGCTCCTAGGGTTGGCATAGTGAGATCCTCTTCGGTCAGGCCAGTAGCTTCTAGGATAGATTGGCATTCTTCCTCAAGACCATGGGACTTAGCAGTCATATAGGCGAGAGGGTCTGCAACTTGGTCAGTTGGGTAACCCTAAAGACAACAGCACATGGTACTTACAAAGGTCGATCTCCTTGAACATCTGGATGCGGTCCTCAACCTCTCCAAGATAAACTGCGTTTTGGAATCGTGAGGTAAAATCGCCGCGGTGCTCGGCAATCTTGGCCATACGGGCAAGCTTGGATTGGTCACCAGTAGCGAGATATAGGAAGGACAGCTTATCAAACTGCTTAAGCTTTTGGTAGCACATCTCGACAACCTGGTGGTTACCGTGCGCCAATGCTTCTGTGCTCAGACGGGTCCAGAACTTTGGCTTATCAAGCTCCTTAGCCATTTCGACAGCAACATCAAGGTTGCCACACTCAACGGCAAGGTCAAATCGAGTGGTGGGGTCCTGTACGAACTGGAGGGCGATTTCGGGGTAGCCCTTCTTCTGGAGATATGAGATAATCGATTGACCAACAAGGCTGGAGTTTCGGATGATATGAAGCATCTCTTCATAGTTGCGCTTAACGAGGGCCAGCTTGAATCGGTACTCGGTAGGATCAACCTGGAGGATGCGGGGCTTGGCGGCTCTGTCAAGGCAGTATACGTTGCGGCCCTTGACCTTGACCAAGTAAACAGTCTGGTCAAGGGTTCGGACGATACCATTATCACCGTTGAGCAGAGTGTACTTGACATGGTTAAGAGTAGAGTAAAGCAAAACACCAGCATCATCCCAAGTGGCGCTCTTGATACGAATAGTCTCATGCAGAGTGCTGACCTGCTCAAGGGTCTTTGACACAATTGTGACATTATGCTTGCTCAAGAGAGCGGCGTAAAGTCCGTCGTTGGACCAGACAACATACTTGACACCATTGACGGCAAGTTCGGCGGTGCTCTTCTTCTGCTGAATATCATAGAGGTGTACGGAGGTAGGAGTAATGATCAAAAGGTTACCAGTGCCGCCAAAGTAAATGTCGCTGGTGCCAGTTGGAGGCTTGAAGGATCGGGTAGTGTTGTTGGAGAGATCCTTGATATCAATGGTCTGGCTGGCAGCGTTGAGAACGGCAAATCGGTTACGGGCAACAAAAATAGCAGAGCTTCCAGCACCACGCTTGGACTCAGCAGGCTCAATGGCACCAGAGCCATCTTTAGGGAGATTGACCAGTTCGTAGGATCCGCCATCAGCAGGTGAGGTAACGAGGATTGATCGCTCTGCAGGGTTGAAGGACAATGTTCGGGGCGCAACCCAAGCGCTGCCAAGCTTCTTGAGCGACAGGAGCGTAGGGCTTTCGATGTTCCTCTGGAAATCATAGGACTTAACGTGCTTCTCCTTGGTGACGTAGAAGAGCAAGTTCTGGTGAACAGCAGAGGCAGGACGTTCACGCTCCAACTTAAAGACCATCACGCCATTATCGTGACCGGCAGCAAACAGGTTGATCTCGGGGTGCGCCGCAATAACCCAGAAGCGGTCGTTTTCTCTCTTAAATGACTGAACAGCAGTCCGCTTGTTCAGATCCCACACGCGGATGGTCTTGTCCTCTCCGGCGGACAGGATCAAGTCCTGGTGAGGATGAAAGAGACATCCTGACGCATTTTGGAAGTGTCCACGGCAAGTATCGACCTCCCAGGCCTTGGTCTCGCTCATGCGCCACAGCTTCACTAGGCGATCATCACCAGCGCTAACAATGAGGGGCATGGTGGGATGGAAAGCGACCCAATTGACGCCACGATCGTGGCCCTCGAGGACGAACTTGACAACGGCATCGGTGTTTCCAAACATATCGGTCTGGTTTTGGTTGGCACGCGCCATTTGATCTTCGAAGGACATCGAGGTAGGGGCGGAATGCTTCTTTCGGAGGCCGGAAATGTCCCAAACGCGGACAGACTGATCGAGCGATGCAGAGACCACAAGATCTTCCTTGGGGTGGAACTGGGCGCACATGGCATAGTGGTTATGGCCAGTCATGGTACAAACTATCAACAGGTCAGCATGGTAGGCAATGGCACCAAGGAACCCGTTTTAACATACTCAGTGATCGGTTCTGCCAGTTCCATATCCGAATGGTCTGGTCATCGGAAGCTGACAAAATCCAAGGAAGCTCATGATGGAAGAATACGGTTCGGACGTAATCGAGGTGGCCATTGAGGGTGAAAAGGCATCGTCGAGTCTGGTAAGACCAGACCTTGATCTTGTAGTCGTCACCGCCAGAGACAAAAAGCGGTTGTGTCTTGTGGAAGTCGACACCACGGACGGGACCATCGTGCTCCTCGAAGCGATCAATCAAAGTTCCCATACGATAATCCCAGAGCTGGATGGTGGAAGAGTGTAACGAAACGAGGATCCATGGCCTAATAGTAACTCGTCAGCTTTGAAACTTGTTATGCGATCCAGCGACGTCGAACAAACCTCTTGGGGTGAAAGGCAATGCCTTTAGCTCTGGAAGACTTGGACTCGAACTGCGCGAGGAGGATTGTTAATCATCTCAGCGAAGAGCTGCAGTGTTATCATACCTTGGTCAACATTCCCGGGGAGGACTGCATATTGGCGGGGAGGTGAAGCCGCAGCTTCAAGCATTAAGGGGTGGAACAATTCAAGGCGCCGAGAAAGCGGTTGGTGAAAGCAGCTATATGGCTTGGTTGTAGCTGGATCGCGAGAATCGGGTGCGAGCTGGCCAGCACAGCGCGAATGTTTCGAGATATACGGGAGGCGAAAGGTACAGGTAGTCAAGTTGAATGCTGGCCAACGAAGCGAACTCCTAGGCTTGGGCTTGGGCAATTGAACACGATGCTCAATTGTGGGCTATCCTATCATACTTGGGGGAGTGCAGGTGCAAAGCCACCGCAACGCAACATTGTTCCGCCGAGTGGAGGGGGACGGGCGTACGAGAGTGGGAAAACCGGGGACCTGCTCCCTGAATGTGGCTGAAGTTGCAGGGGTGCCGTTTCTGCCACGTAAGGAGAGATGGATGGGGTGCTCCTGTCTTCTGTCTTCTGTCCATAGCGCCAGTTCTGTGCTAAGCCTAATAGAGCCAGCTCCTGGTGACAGTGACGCTGTTTGATTCCAGGACTTAGCAGCTCAGCCTTCTTTGTCCTTGACCACAACGGAGTCAACATATGGCAATTGAGGGCCTATCACGCGTAGAAGAGGTCTTGAGTGTATTTTGATTCTTTGAAGGAGCTCAAGTCGTGAATTTTGCGCTGTTGTTGCGTACCTAGTTCTCCGTCGGCATTGTTGAAGCAAGCTTTTGAGAGCTGTCCTTTGCCCCTCCATCCACGAGCCTTCAAGCTCCTCGGTTGACATAGAACACAGCTCGACTACCTATATGCATCACTTCGTGTAGGGCTCAAGCATGCTGTGTCTTTCTCAATGCATGGCTACGGCCCTAGTGGCTGCTACGGCTGCTTTTGCGTCCCCGTCAGTCAACGTGGGCATGAACGCAGCGTTCCCTCGTGGCCCATATCTCCTTGAACTTCTGTAAGCTTATACAATCACTAGTAAGATATTTCTTCTGACGCTTACTAGCGAAACTGCTGCTGGAGAAAACTCAACTGCGTACTTTCCGCTCCTCGACAAGATTGCTAGTGGTCACTTCCAATCAGCCAGCTCAGATGCAGAGCTCTACGACCGATTTCTCGAAGTCCTCCAACAAGATGACCACATTACAACCCCTGACGCCCTTTCGACTTTTAAACTTGCTCTCTCTCTACGCGCTGCCGCGCCACGGATAGAAGCACACTACCAGTACTACACTACAGCTGTCGGTCCTGAATCCAAGGAGGACAGCGCCGACGATTGCCGAGCATGGGCCTTGGTTGATAACAAGAAATACTGTTCACCAACGCTTGATGCCGCCGTCGAAAGTGATTTGTCCGCCAAGTAAGTTTAAGGTTTGCTCTTACGAACACAATTCTAACATGAAAGTAGACAAGTCAACGTTTTGCCCTTTGATCGAGTCCTTGGGCTTGGAAAAGATGCAATCCTCTACGCAGACCCTACATCTACCTCATTCGGCCCCTTCCATAATGCGCTTTCAAAAGCTGCGAAGAAGGGCGATGTTTCATATAGACTACGATATCGCCGAAGCACAGGCGCCCCCAGCACCCCCTTGTCTGTGAGCGGCTACGGTGTTAAACTGGATCTGAAGAGAACTGATTACATCGTTATTGATGATCGTGAAGGCAGCCAGGAAACCCAACAGAAACCTGTCGCAGCCGATGTGGATCTCGACACTGAGGAGGATGTTGCTGATTTGAAGCCTCTTTCAACTTCCGAGCTTGCATCCCTGGGCCTTAAGACTGCCTCATTCATTTTAAAGAGTGAGAATCCTCTCGACGCTTTGGTGAAATCAACTCAAGATTTTCCCAAGTTCTCAGCGTCGATTGCCGCCCACGAAGTCACGAAGGGCTTTTCTGATGAGCAGCAGAAGAATGTCGAAGCTGGAATTCCTAGTGGTATTAACTTCCTCTGGATGAATGGCGTCCAGCTTATTGAACGCCAAATCGAGCCTTTCGCGCTTATTGAGATGATTCGACGCGAGCGCAAGCTCATCGATGGTGTCCGCGAACTCGGCTTCAATGGTCAACAAGCTGTCTCACTTCTTGGGCATTCTGAAGTCGCCAGCTCCAAGGCTAAGGATGAACCCCCAAGGTTTGACTGGACAGATCGATTGGAGGATGGAAAGGCCCTTATGTGGCTAAATGATCTTGAGAAGGACGCTCGGTACCAGAAGTTCCCAAGCGAGTTGGCCGCGGTATGTAAGAAAGCTACATGTTGAAGTCATGCCTCTAATGATATCATAGCTCCTTCAGCGTACGTATCCCGGTCAACTCCCACAAGTTGCTCTCAACCTCTTCCACGTTGTTGCGCCTATCGACTTCACCAATATTGAAGACGGCAGAGCATTTGGCCAATTGGCTCAGTTTATGCAACGTGGTGTCACTCTGCGCTTTGGCATTGTTCCTCTCGCCACTACTCCGGCTTCTGCTGCCCAAGCCAAGGTCATTTACCATTTGATGGAAACATATGGCTTTGAATCTCTCATTACCTACCTTCAGGAAAGTGAAGAAGGACCAGAAGGCGCAGCCAATAAGAAGTCTTTCGCCAGGGCTATCAATGGGAGAGAACCCTTACCAGGGACTTACAAAATGACACTAACTGAAGTTCTCGAGGCTGAGTCTTATGCGCAGAGAGTGAAGGCAAGCCAGGCTTGGGCTGGTCGACTCAACGCGGACACTGCCGTGCGACCTGTCTTTGTTAATGGTCTAGCTATTCCACGTGAAAACGCATGGGTGCAGATAATGGGTCAGCGGTTGACCGAGGATCAACAAACAATCCAAAAGGCTGTATACTTTGGGCAAATTGAAGATGGGACCCTTGTTTCGGATCTCTTCCTTAACAGTGCTCTTTCCAAGCGCAACACATACATCTTTCCCGATGACGACAAGGCCCTTCGTGTTGTTGATGTCAACAAGCTTCATAAAGACTTCGCTGGATTATTCGATAACATTGCTGTCCTTCCCTCTGACTCTGAGGCGGCCAAAGAAAGCTGGGCTGTCCTCACAGTCATCGCCGATCTCAACACAGATGATGCACAAGACCTCTTGATCGCTGCCCTTGAATTCAAGCGCAAGAATCCGGGCATTCGACTTGACATTGTCCACAATCCTGCATCACCTACAGATGCCTATGCCATCAATGGCGCATTCAAACTCAATGAAGGCAAACTCGCCGAGATGAAGAGCAAGGGTGATCTGAAGGCGATTCTTGAGGCATCATGGACTGCTGAAGACGATGGTCTTGGTACTGCTCTGGCCGACTTCCTTTCTGCGTCGAATATTCTACCCGGAACAAAGGGACTCCTTCTCAACGGCCGAGTTGTTGGCCCCCTGCCATCTAATGTCTCTTTCAAGGATGATGATCTGCAGCAGCTCTTGGAATTTGAGCAGCGCAATAGAATTCTCCCCGTTTATGCTGCGATCAAAGACCTCGGTTTCATGGACAAGCTGCCGGATCCCATTTCTGCCGCAAAGCTCACCTCCATCACAGCACTCTCGACTATTTCGAATCTTCCTCAAGGAATCTTTGAGTCGGCTCCGTCAATTAGGAGCTCGCTCTACAACACTTGGAACTCGACACATAGCACTATTGAAGTCGGCAACCCAGAAACAGCCAGTATTCATATCGCTGGCCTCCTAAACCCTACCAGTGAGCAAGGCCAGAGATGGGCTCCCATTTTGAAGGTCATATCTGAGCTCGATGGTGTGTATCTGAAGGTCTTCATGAATCCGAAGGAAGTGGTCGGAGAACTCCCCATTAAGCGATTCTTCCGTTACGTGCTCGACTCGAAGCCATCATTTGATAAGGCTGGCCACGTCCAAAGTCCGAAAGCTACGTTCAGAGGTCTGCCCTCCGAGGCTCTGTTGACGGTAGGCATGGATGTTCCTCCAGCTTGGCTTGTGGCTGCAAAAGACTCGGTCCAGGACCTAGACAATATCAAGCTTAGCTCTGTTAAGGCGGATATTGACGTGACTTATGAGCTAGAGAGTATCCTTATTGAAGGCCATTCTAGGGATGGCAAGCGAGGGGCGCCAAGGGGCGCACAGCTGGCCCTGGCTACTGAGAAGGATCCTCTGGTAACAGACACCATCGTTATGGCCAATCTAGGCTATTTTCAGTTCAAGGCCAACCCTGGCTTCTACAACATCCGACTTAAAGAGGGCCGTACTTCCAAGATCTTCGACATTGAAAGTGTCGGTGCTCAAGGTTACGCTGCTGTTCCTGGTGATGAAGGGACGGAGATCGCGCTCATGGATTTCACAGGCACCACCCTATATCCACGTCTTAACCGAAAGGCGGGTATGGAAGAAGTCGATGTTTTGGAGCCACCCGATAGTGAAGACGGTGGCATTGTTGCAAAGGGCCTCAAGTTTGCTGAAAGTCTTCTCGGAGGAACCAAGTCGCCCAAGGAGATTTCGGCCCAAGAACATGCAGAAATCAACATCTTCAGTGTTGCCAGTGGTCACTTGTACGAGCGAATGCTAAATATCATGATGGTGTCGGTCATGCGAAACACCAAACACACGGTCAAGTTTTGGTTCATTGAGCAGTTCTTGTCGCCCTCGTTCAAGGAATTTATTCCGCACATGGCCGCTGAGTATGGGTTCAAGTACGAAATGGTCACTTACAAGTGGCCTCACTGGCTTCGTCAACAAAAGGAAAAGCAGCGTGAGATCTGGGGATACAAGATTTTGTTCCTCGATGTGCTGTTTCCCCTCTCCCTCGACAAGGTCATCTTTGTCGATGCGGATCAAATTGTCCGCACTGACATGATTGACCTTGTAAACCATGACCTGGAGGGTGCGCCATATGGTTTCACGCCTATGTGCGACTCTCGCACCGAGATGGAAGGCTTCAGGTTCTGGAAGCAAGGCTACTGGGCAAACTATCTTCGTGGGCTGCCTTACCATATCTCAGCGCTCTACGTTGTCGACCTCAACCGCTTCCGCCAGCTGGCAGCAGGGGACCGTCTTCGACAACAGTACCACGCACTCTCAGCTGACCCTAACAGCTTGTCAAACCTGGATCAAGATCTACCGAACAATATGCAGTTCACCATCCCAATCCACAGCCTTCCTCAGGAGTGGCTTTGGTGCGAGACGTGGTGCAGTGACGAGAGTCTAGGTCAGGCGCGTACTATAGACTTGTGCAACAACCCGCAGACAAAGGAGCCCAAGCTTGACCGCGCAAGGAGACAAGTTCCAGAATGGACTGTCTACGATGATGAGATTGCGGCGCTAGATCGTCGACGCAAGGGCAAGGAAGACAAGAATGTGAAGAGCGATGAAAGTCAGACGGTAAAGGAGGGAGCGCATACAAAGGATGAGCTTTGATGAACCCCCAACATGCATCTAGTCGCAAACGGACGTGCTGATCAATCCTAACAGCCCTAGGTGGCTCTAGCTCGAGATAGTGGTTTAATCAGCTCTTGGCCCCTTCTTTTCCCGTTGATGCAGCCACAATGCCGATCCTAGCCTTTTCGGCGATATGGAAGCCACCTACGTCAGCCAGTCAATCATCTGGCTTTCGTGGTGGTTGTACCTTCCAGTCAAGAGATGGTACATCACACGTCGCTGATGATATGTTGTCCCTTCTTTTCGAGGTGTAGCTATAATTCTTTGCCCTTTGTACTCCGTCTAACAATTGCTGGTGGTGTGCTTTCTAGGGTAGGTAGGTGAAATTCAACATCAATCATAACTTAGGTACATACCATTCCCATTCGAGAGTAGAAAATGTAAAATAGCTGCACCTTCACTCTAATAACTATGGCTCATAAGGTCATCCACTTTCCCATACTCTCTAATCGTCCCGGACAACAGCATTGGGAATATTGTTGTGACCACCTTCCCTTCACTTGAAAGATAACGTGGCTAACACTTGGCCATTAACGGGTCATTTACGGATAGATCAAAGCCAATCATTCAAGTATTCATATCTGTTCCTTATTTTTAACCAACTTCGCCTCGCTACTGTAGTAATAATGTACGTACACACGTAATGTTTCCTACCGCATATGGCCATTTGCTCCATACATGCTCCTAAGAACGCTCATCCCGCCCTGCTAAACATGAAACCGAACTAGCATTCGAATAGCTCTAGGTCACCCTCTATGTTGAGTAGAAGCATGAAGACCACCCGGGTCGCCCGGCCTATGAACGTCGTCGATAATTGCTCGATGATTACGGAATCTGTATCAGGGGCCCAGGAGCAGGATCTGTCCAAGTCGTGTTCAAACCATCCGTCCATTCCAAAAACGCCTCGTATATGTAGTAGGTATATTCGTGTCTATTCCCATGTCCAAAATCCTGAAGCCTCGTACACCACGGAGGGACTGTCTCCTCTCCCAAATGAAAAAAGCAGACCATCAACACTCAGTGCTGTCTTCTGAGTTCTGGGTCAGTGTTGTCACAAATGTCTTGTTATGTCCATCAGCCTCGATTTTGAAATAGAGGCCAGCGCGAAGAAAGAAAATGGCGGGTATCACAAATGCCGTATAATCAAGACACCGCGCTCCGTAGATCCTTTACCAGATTGTAACTTTGGGAATCAAAAAGATCAAGAGAGAAAAATGTATCATGCCTGATACTCAAGGTTGACTCGTCTCACGTTCTTCCCGAATCGAAGCCATCGACGAGGCTTGCCCAACACCCAACATTGACGAATGGCTCAGTGGTGGCATGCCAGCTGATGATTTGACCCCTGTAGCCGAGGGTGCACCGCTGGGTGCCGCACTTCCGTTTTCGATCTTCTGCTTTGTGAGCTGGGCCGGATTGATACCGCCATCACCGTTGGGAGTTTGCGCTTTGGAGTTGTCGGCCGATATTTCTTTATGTAGTGGTGATGAAGGGGAGTTGGACTTCTTGCTTCGGGCATCGCCGTTTGCAGTGTTGGCCCCTCGTGAAGAATTGCGTGGAGAAACTCGACCAGTCTAAGGGAATTGTCAATGAATGAATATTGTAAGGAATAGAATATTGGAGGGGCATACTTGTTTGGCCCAGCGAAGGCCACAGCTGTTGCAAAGATCCCTTTGGCCACTGGGTCCTCTACGCCATTCGGGGGTATTCCTTGTGTGGCAGTTCGCGCAATCTCGTACAACATTGCCAACGCCCTTTCTTCGCTTGCGCTTCTTCTTACTGGAGAGCAAACCTCCGAGTTCCTCAGCCAAGATTCGGTTAACCTTCTCCATCTGTCGAAGCTCGAATTGCCAGCTAGAGCACTTAGTCGTCCTCAACTCATCGAATATGTTGTCTTCCGAGGCCAAAGCAGCATCCTGAGAGCCAGGAGCCAGTGCGCCGCCGGCAGGCTGTGAGATGTGGCCCGTTGCATGGTTCTCCGTGCCGCTGTTGGATCTTGGGGTGGCAGCGATAGATCTGGAACCAGAGGCGCCGGCGGGAGCAAGGTTGCGTGATGAAGCCTTAAGAAGCTTCGTCTGGGCAAGCAAGAACGACGGCTTTTGACCTTCAGAGGCGTCACCCGGGTAAAGAGTCGTCTGAGCTTGCAAAACTTGGCCCCTGCGGTTCTGAACTTCGTGCTTGCAAGTGACAATCTTTCCACGCCTTGCCTTTTCCATCGTCCTTCCAAATTCAGGTCGTGATTCTTTTCGCATAAGATCCTGGATACTGGTTCCTACTAGGCTATCGGGCTGGAGATCGAGCAGAGACCTAATGTTCGATGAAACATATAAGAACAAGCCTGATGTAGAGAGCTTCGTCCAAAGTTCGCTGTCACCAATGCCACCGTTTGCTTCAAGATTTCGGCGGCTGAGAGCAAACACGGGTCGTTTGCGGCCTACTAGAATAATGCACTTTCGACCCTTTCCTTGTTCGACGAATAGTGATCCATGGCTTTCGAACCATGTGTACCCACTGTTCTTTCTGCGTATCCGGAAAACAATATTCACAGGGTTTCCAGTTGTTGTATCTTTCAGCTCACGCGTAACAGGAACTATGTCAGATGGGTGGCAGACTGTTGAGAGGGAGTTGCCAACCAAATCCGCAGCCTCATACTCTAAAACCTTCTTGCAAGACGGCGAAAGATACAGGAAGAGGCCTTTGAGTGAGAGAACGTGGACCACATCGTCGGTGTTCTCAAGAAGCATCTTATCCCAGGATTGCTTGTGCCAATCCGAGGTGAGGCCCTTGGGGCTGAATTGTTGCAACAAGGTTGAAACGTCGTCTACACCTAGTGTCTGGCCGTTGTCGGGTTCCCATTGGCTAGAATTTGGCGGTGTCCAGATGTATTGGCCGATGTCGCTGTGTTTGTAGTTTACCTTAACACCACCAAGGTCTTGATTGGATGCGATCGCATCGGGGCATTCGACAAGATCAATCTGGAAGCCAATAAAATATCTGATTTCATCAGTATCCCAAGGGATGGGAATCATTGTTAAAAGATTCAGGAAAGGTTTTCCGCCTTTTCGATAGTTGATAAGACTCTGCTGGACCTCCCTGCCTTCATGGACCATCTTTTTCAGGTTGTAAACAGCGCCATCGTCAACAAATTCACGCTTGGAGCCCGCCTCGACTTTGCCGTCTGGAGCTTGAAGAAAGCGGCAGTTCTGGCCAACAATCTCATGGCGACTGTAACCGGTAAGATTTTGGAAGTTGTCCGAAACGTATATGATAGGGCAATCGTTCATGGAGACGTCGCAGACGACAAAGGCACAGGACATATCGACAGCACCGAGTTGGATGCGTGGATTCTTACGTGTGGCAACTAACCACAGAGCCTTGAGCATATCGAATCCACTCTTCGAGTATATCGTTTTTTCCTTTGAATCCCTTGGAGCATCACTAGTTGATGGCGTCGTAGCGACTGAAGTGCTGGTAGGTTGAGTGGCGGTTGACGAGGACATGGCTCCATGTGAATGTTGTTGTGGAGGTGAAATGACGGAGCCAGAGGCGGTTGAGACTTGACGAGATAGCGTAGGCAGGTTGTGATTGGGATCTCCAGCATTCACGTTATTATAAGCCTGGTGGTTGTTCATCATACTGTCGCCAGAATCCTCTATTGTGTCCATGGCAGTATTAGCAGGAGCGGGTATCGGATTAGTTGTAGGAGGGTTGCTTTGATTCATATTCATTGAACCGGCGCCTGGAGAGAGATCCATTGAGAAATCGTTGCCAACTTGAACCTGAGGAGTAAGTTGGCCTTGCGGGAACTGAGCCATGGATGGTGAGTAAAGGTTCATCGGTGAGGCGCTACCTGCCATTTGTGCTCCGACGCTCATACTAGCAAATGTAGAGGGCATCATGGAACTCATCATATCAGGAGAAATGGTCGAGTAATCGTTGGGGTCGGCTGTCATATAATTGCCCATTTGGTCCATGCCGATAGAGGTATTAATGGTGGGAAATCCACCTCCCATAGGTTGATTAAATTGGTATGAATTGAGGTCACCGTTGTCGGCCCCGAAAGTCATAATTTCACCGTTGCCGACGGAGGACATTCGCCTCTGCCCTTGCTGCTGAGCCATCTGGAACTGGCCCATGGGATTAGCGAAAACCTGGGGCATGCTCTGTCGGCGGTATAGTTTATCTTGGTTATCGCGAACAATGTCATCGAGAGAGTCCCCTCCCGGAAAGAATGTCGGGTCGTTCATATTGTGCTGTATATGGTTCGGTTGGTTTTGCGGCATGCGCGGTTGCTGGAAAGGTTGAGATGGTTGCTGCTGCTGATGGGGGGAGTAAAAGCCATCCATAGCGACAGCATCTGGCTGGACGTCCTAGCCAGGCGCTCAAAGAATGTGGTGAGCGGGCGATATCCCGTGGGTATCGTCGAAGCCAAGCAGGTGGCGGATGTCCTGATTCGACTCGCCTACCGAGAAGCTGGTAAGGCTGGTGGCCTGATTAAGGGACCCTAGTTGCGGCGGAACAAAGTTCGAAAACTGATGACAGGCGTAACAATACGAAGAGGCAGGTATGTCGCAAAATGGCAGAGTGGTGTCAAGAGTCGAGATGGTTGAGCTAAGTTGGGTCGGGTCGGGTCGATATTTGACGAGATAAATCAGGCCGGAGAGAAGCGACCAAGCGAAAAAGAGAGGGACAGGGTATGGATAATCGCAGACGGCAAATGCGCGGGGGTGGATAATGGTGCTTGTTCGAATTTGTACTGCTCAGGATTGGACTGACTCGAAAATCGACGGTGGAAAGCTCGGAACGGCGGGAAATCAACGATAAAGAGGAGAGACGCGAAAGAAAAGATTTTGCGTCCGAAGCCGGGTCGCGTCAAAAGTCGAGGGGAAAGATCGCTACGATGTCGTTGGAAGGGGAAAAACGAGAGGGATGGAGAAGTAGAGTACGGTATGGCATAAGAAGAATGGGAATGTGAGAGAAGCTGGGTGTGGGTGTGTGGTGTGGGTGGGGGAAAGTACCTTGACTGGCCTTGCCTGACCAGCCAGACCAGGCAAGACCAGGCGGAGGTAGGATGGTACGAATGGTTGGTGGTGATGGCGGATTGGTGGATCATGTTGGCCAGTGTGGAAAAGCCGGCCGATAGCTACCTCAGTACCTTAGGTACAGGTGCCCACTTACAGTACTATCTTATGGATGGGCTACAGGCTACGGGCTAGGTACTGAGCTGTGTGCATTACGGCGGCCTGGAGACTGGAGACTGGAGAGTGCCCAAGGTGGTGAGACGACTGCCGTTTCCTTGTGAAGGTACTGCAAGGTGTGCAACTTCCCAACCCACCAAAGACCGATACACATATCCATCTCCGTTTGGCTCTGGGTGCCATACAGAAGTACCCATTTCACACTCTACCTTGCCGAGGGTAGGTAGCGCATGTGGGGGAGGGACTTGCTTGAGAGACACCAGGAGTAACTCCGGGCATGAGGAGCAGACAGACAGGCGCAGGAGGCTTGCGCATTGCCAGATGGAGGCGGCGACCTAGGGTTCATTAAGAACTAGGACTCATTCGATATCAAGACAGAGGTTGCAAATGAGTCTCTTAAATCGAACCTGATATCTGCCTTAACTATATCATAGGGGATATAGGCAAGGCTTCAAGACGTTTCAGAACACATCAGTCTTTGAAGAAACAGCGCATAACTTTAAGCATAATCGCATGAAAACATCGACCGTCTGGATGGGCATCTGAGTTTGGGTTCCTGTTAAACGGCAGGCGAGGGGACCCCGTGCTTTGCTTCTCTTGCGCAACAATTAACCTTTCCTTTTCTTTCTGTGCCTAAAATCCATCCCCATTGTAGGGAATATCCAATTTTTATAGCAAAAATTTATCGATATCTGTGATATAAAATGCGTATTTATTCAAACCTCGGCGTTTCTCATCTTACAAGCCTATGAATACCCTGCATGACAAACGTCTCGAATTCGCTAGCACACCCGCCCGTTCCTTGCAGCCTAGAAAAAGTCAAGTCAAGTCTGAGGATTCAGCACGCCCCTCAATGTGGCTTTGCAGCTCAAAGGTACCCGTCAACCCTGTGGCCATAAGTCACGGGACCGGGTTCCCGCCACCCCGGGTTCCCGCCACCCCGCTTTTAGCCTCAACACCATAACCTTCATCAATTCAATTACTGAAAAAGTCAGTATTATATAACGATTTTTATCCAGTCTTGGCCCAAAATGCCTTCTTATATGGAAGAAGATATACTTAAAGCAATTAACCTTATTCAAAATGGCCAATTAAAGCTTAAAGCCGCTAAAGAAGCTTCTGTACCCCAATCAAGCTTATGGGATCGACTTAAGGGCATTAGGCCTCAAAAGAAGGCTTATACCGATCAATAGCGGCTTGGCCTGGCCGTTAAAGCCAATATTATCTGGTTTTTAAGGCTTCAAGATACCCTTTGTACTCCATTGACCCATTTCCAAATCAGGCAACTTATTATCCGTATTTTAAGCTTACAAGGTGATAATAAACCTCTCGGCAAGCATTAGGTTACCTGATTTCTTGCACGCTCTAAATGAATTAAAATGCTTAAAGCAGTTAGAGTTGAATATAAGCGTATTGAAGGAGCAAAAGTAATTATTATCCGGTCTTGGTTTGATTAATTGAAGAAGCCTGAGATTGCGGTTATCTGTGGCTGTAACTATTAGAATATAGATGAAATGGGTATCTTCTAAGGGGTCGGTATTAACGGCTTAGTAGTTAGCCAATCAGAGAAGAGGAAGACCTTAAAAAGAAGCCCTTACAGGCGCAGCTAGGTTATAATAATAGAAGCTATATGTGCCGACGGCACGGCCCTTCCGCCCTTTGTTATCTTTAAAGGGGATTAGCCGCAATAATAATGGTTTCTGAAGGATCCTTCCTTTTTAGGCAATTGGCGCTTTGCAACGTCACCAAAGGGCTGGACCACTAACGAGATCTCAGCCCTATGGCTTAAGGAGGTTTTTATCCCGTTGGCATTGCCCAAAGAGGAAGGGGAAAAGAGGCTTCTTTTCCTAGATAGGCATAAAAGCCATTTAATAGATGAATTTATCTTTCTTTATTTTAAGCATAATATATACCCCTATTACCTTCTGCCGCACACATTATATGTCCTTTAGCCTCTTGATTTAACTATATTTAGCTTGTTGAAGATGATATATTGCCGTGAACTTGAGATGGAAGCCCCACTTGTTGAACAAGGAAATATAGCTAAGGCTGCCTTTTTAAGGTGCTATTTTAAGGCTTGGGCCGCTGCCTTTACTGAAGAGAAGATCCGGGCTAGCTGGCTTGCATCAGGCTTGTGGCCTATTAATATTATAAGACCGTTATTAAGTAAATATGTAATACCGGACGAAAATAAGGCTCAAGCTGCCCAATCAGGCAATCTGACTACACCACCAGCCAATACGAGCCCTTAATTGCCTTATCTTAGTATACTATATAAGCTATCTGATGTTATGCAGCTTGCAAGAG